>DWME01002793.1:0-19895 GCA_018244795.1 Parelbella ahira ahira | reverse complement strand
CCACGTTTCACCAGTTACGTTTAAGTGCCATGGAATAAATAGGTGGTGAGTCTATTGCCATACACCGGGCACTGATCCAGACTCCGAGTCACTACTAGAAATTCCAAAATTAGAAAAATCCAATAGCAACCGACTATTACTACATGCCAGACATACATACATGTAAGTTATTCACAGGCGTATGTCGAATATAAATATGGCTATGAATGCTTTTATAATGATAAAGTTTAATTCTGTCGTATCAAAATGTAAAGCTTCACGGCTCACTGGCGACGAATATAGATCAGTGCGCATGAAATAAAGCCTGATAAATGTAATATGGTCTTAAATAATGTTGCCATAATTATTCACACGTTTATGTTATGCAATCGTATTGAATGTCGCATGTTTTTGAATTAATGCTGTTTTAATTGAACCAAATACAATAGATTTAGTTGATCAATTTTTTGTTTAATAGTTATTTTGACAATAATAGCTTTAGTAGGTAGATACCATATGCCATATACGATATCTACAAATCGAAAAATAAAGTGAAATAAAACGGCTAACGGTATTCAGTCGCGTAACAGTGGCACATCTGATGAACTGCGGTTACATGAGACGCAGGAACACTTATTGCGCAACACTTATCATTGCGGTTGGATGCATATGTAGATACCGAAGCTTCCGATTCCATAACAGTTCAGTTTTTTATATCTCAGTAGATGTCCATTTTGTGTTAGGTCGCTGCTATTCCTTTTATATATTACACAAGTGAATTTTTTAATCGTTCGGTTTCGGTGAGGTCACCACGAGGCTCATAGATGTGAACACCGTAAATACACTCAGCTTGCTGTCTAGCTTCAGTAATTGAGCCGCTGTTACCTGTTAAAAAACACCAGTGAACCCCCATTTTATAATACTTATTATCATAATTTATCATACCCACTATAAAACTACGCTTCTATGAATTCGTGTTTGAGTTATAGAAAAAGTTCATGAATATTAATTACTTCAGAAGTATATAAAACATTTGTGTGAGAACATGAATATCAAAAGGGTGAAATCGAAAAATAAATTTCATTAATTATTTATAATGGATAAACCTATTTCACGTTCATGAAAATTGATGTATATGTACATATGTATGGTTGTATGTAGGTAATTCGCTTTGAGTGATCCTTCTAAGATGTCATTACATCGTGACTGTTTAAAATAATTCAAATGATATAACCTTCTTTACGATATACATATATGTATTTCAATAAAATAACAGAATATCAAACGATACACCGTATGTTTTTAAAACATATAAAATTATTTTGCTTCTCGGAGCACTCGAAGCACCAAGGAGATTAAGAAATTAGAATGACGGTTTAATATTATACAAATAAACAGGCAGGCGAGCGCGGCCCGCGACACATGTACCCGGATGATAGTGACGAGACGCCTCCGCTCGGGGCTGTAAACCGTGATCCTTTCATTTGCATGTTTTCTGCGATATCAAATATCGCACTCGGGCCTATCTTTGTACACTGTATCGCCGCCTCTGTAATTATACTTCGACAGCTCCTACATAATTACAGCGTTCACCTAACTGTCGACGACGCTCCGAATAAATTATTCATGAAAGGATGATCGCGTTTACAGTAAATATCGCGTATCCATTCATATTCGACGCCTCAACCCCATGTCAATTATAATTCTGGCACGCAAACATTATTATGCTTCGTATCGAATTAAGTATATTATGTCGCCGTTTTATTATCTTATATTAATTTCCGTGTTTATAAAGGTTTATTTTTGAGATAATGTGCTTACCTCTGAATATTTATTTACAAAGCAAATATCAACTGAATATTGTACAGAATTTGTGCAAAGTGCATTGGATCCTATTTGTGCATAACTCCAGAGTATTAAAACGAAGTGAACAAAATTTAAATTGCCATGCTAGACTAGCAAATAGCAAGAAAAAATTACACTGGACGTTGCATGTATCAGGTAAACTTAAATATTCAAAGATAGTCGAATAAGCAGCAAAATAATTAAATACAAAACATATCTTCTATATAATCGTCTGAATATTATCTAAAAATGGTTATTACAACTATTTATTGAACCTTGGCATTGCTAATAACGGAGAAATTAACTCCAACAATTACTTATTGGAACGTAGAAGAATGAAAACGTCTTATCTCATAACCATTTTTAATCCCATATATGGGTGTCCTGGAACAAGAATATTTTGGAACTATTTAAAAAAAACCGCTCGCGGGTGAAATATAAGGAATCTGGCATTACGATCTTTGATAACAGTATTACAGTGTCAATATGAAAAATTATATTCCGTTTTAGTGAAATTACAAAAGTCCAATGCTTTAGAAATTCGGGAGACGACACTTCATGTATAAATTTAATTGATTGTGCCACGAGGATGCAATTTTTTTTTGTTGAAGCACTTCACCGCACTTATTAACGCTGTTTAATTTATAAACATTCACTTGTTGTGTCTTATTAATTATGTGTAACATTTTTTCTAACAAAATTAATGAAAACAATATCTTATAACGGCTGATGCCGCTGTGTCGTGTTGACATTGGTATTGGGGTAACGTGATCATGAAAATTACAAGCGTCCTGTTATTGTGTGGACGTAACTGTGAGGTTTTATTCCGCGTCACGCGTGGCTCATGAAGGTTGTTCTCATTTCTACCACAATGGATATGCTATTTTTGTATGTAAATGAAAAATATTGTGTTTATTATCATTATCCGTACTGTCCGCCACATTCACTGCTGCTTTCGTCTCCCCAATGAGGTTTTTGTCCATAGTCCCCACGCTGGGCAAGCTTATTTGAAATCGTTCTATTTGATACATAATTAGTTAATAATTAAACATGTCTATATAAACGAATATTATTGGAGTAAAAGGTCCAGTTCACATATACATATATGTATTAATTCACGAAATTGGAAACTAATGCTGTCATTATAATTTCTGTTAAAAGACGGCATTACTTTGTTTTTAAGATCCGATCTAAGCGGCTGGACGAAAAGCGAAGATGAAGTCCCGTTATACGAATCTCCTATGAGTAATTTCATTGATCGCGTAGCAGAATTTCTATTTTGTAGAGTTGTAGCAAAATATTACTTTAAGTACGAGTAAATCGCAAGAAATAAGGACGTTCGGAATGAAGTTCTACCAAAATATTATTTACGGTATGAAAATATTTGCATCCTAATCATGATTTAAAGCAAAAGGGAATAGCCCGGGATAAGACCGCATCATTATTCGCAGACATGCATGTTCCGAGAGCCGCACATCGTAGCTAGAATACGGATAACATGGTTACTGGGTGCACCCTAAGGGTCCTTGTGCCCCTTGCAATTTGCGTTTGCCTGCCTGCGAACCGGTTTAGCGATGTTTTTTTCCAGATCTCTCAAGTTTCGTCAGGGTACGTTTTAACGAGCACGGTTTGAACGAATATATTAATTAAGTATTGCGGCTGTCCATCGTTTTATGAATAAATTTCATTTCCGTAAATAAAATCCTACAGTTTCTCTCTCTGGCGACTCTCCGTTTCTGTTAAATTAAATTACATAATCGAGTTAATTGACATGAAAAATACATGAAGCAAAGGATAACAAAATGATGTGCTAGCGCTAAATACCTACATACGGTTTTTATCAGAGAGCGTTGCGTAGGCACTTATGATACATACATCCATGTACATATACCTTAGTATTACGTATCGTGTGCATAAATTGTTTCCAATATAAACTGCAATAAAAAAAATTAGGCATTTTCGTGTTTTAATACTTTCATTCACAGGTATAAGGACATAAAGGAAACTAAGTAGTGAAGGTATAAACCTTTAAAATTCGTACGAGCGTTCACATCGCTCGAACAGTGCACAAAAGGGTGTATCGACTTGCGTGTAACAAAAGCTCGATTGACGTGCCTTTATGCCGTCGTAGCTGACAGACTAATGCGTGCTACGGTAGCCGAGGTACTGACGGTCTGTTGCCACTCATATTTGAGCCGTATCGATGAATCTTAACAACACATAAACTCGATAGTTTGTACCTTCACTGTTTAAAAATGTTCTACTGAGCGCGAATGACGTTTACAAGCAAGTTTTATTTATTATTAGTAGTATTTAATTTAAGCTTTTCTGTTGCTATTGTTTATTAGTTTACCGCACACATCGGTGTTCATTATATTATTAAATATTAAATTACACTTGATACTCAAAGCTTTAATTTTAATTTATAGCTATGTGACACAAATTATTATTTTCTTACGGGGCACGAAATAGGCTGCATTTTAATCAAAATCGAATGTCATCATAATTGAAGCGATTTAATAATCTTTGCTAAAGATATAAACGAATCACTACTATGATTATATATTATGATAAATCGTGCCAAGAAAAATTTCAGAAATATAGACTTATGTAGTTTTTTTTATACAAAGTATAAGATTAACAGTAACTTTTACATATAGCAATTTAAATCTAGGTTTTCCATGTTCATGTATTGTGCGTGACTATAAGTAGTTGGCAGGCAACGATTTCCGGCTACAAATCAACTTTAATGGCAATATATTAAAGCGGTAGGTACTAATGACTAAGGAAATTTCCAATGTGGGTATAAAACTTTAGGGAGGTAATCTTAGGCTGGAAATAAAATACAATTAGGCGGTCAATATTTTGTTAATCTCTTGAATAAGACGTTTTTATTGGCTATAGAACATACAAACTGTAGATCCTTAGAAAGAGTATTCTGAAAGAGTATTCTGTGAAGTTTCGGATTCTAAGGTAACGATCATTTGAAATTGAACATTTCATTTAAAGTACCTATTTTTAAACGAAATGGTCAATTGATGCCAACGTGCCTTTAAATTTATTTATAGTAATTGGGTGACAGGTAATAGCTGGAATATTTTTCTGCAACGTAATCACTTTTGCTGGTTGAAGTATCGTTCTGACGTAACTGTACAAGACTCGTTTTGCACTAGTCTTTATAAGGGTCCAAACAGACTGGCCACTTTTTGTACTGAAGTTTTCCGCTTTGGTGTAGCAACAAAGTCGGCGTAGAAAATATGCAGCCTCTTAAATTTTAATAGTCTTTCTTGGCAAGATTATGTTACCTTCAAGGTACTTCATGGACCTGTTTTAAATATTTGTAATAAAACCAGTTTCTTTTGCAATGAATAATCATATTATTCCTTTAACGTTGTTACTAAGCTCCGATAGCCCAGTCGCTTAGATTTCCGTCTTTAATACCGTGGGTCTGGGGTTCAAATCTGGCTTTGACCTCTAACTTTTCAATTATTTGTAGATGTGTTTTAAAATTAAATAGCAATTGAGAAATCATTAAGGAAAATAACTTAGGGAAACATACATACATTAAGTTCTCCATAACGTTCTCTAACGCCTGTGAAGTTGGGTAACATGAACTTAGACAGTTGGTAAACTTGGCAAAACGTGACCTCGATCTCGTTCTGAGAGGATATTCATATCCCACGTTGGAACGACCGAAAGTGAAATAACCATGACAATCATAATAGCGATTTAAGCATAAATATGCTTACATTTAGTATTATAAATACACAACAATGACAAAACAACCGCTATCGGAGTTTGCGTGCGCCAGATTATTACAATCGCTCGCGTTGTTAATAAATTAGCAAATCAGTTGTGGAGCACGAATCCTAATAATTCGTTAATCAGATTGCATCAGACCCGCATTTCAATTCCTGTCAGCTTCCACAGTTCATTTGACGGTCATTATTCTTGGGCACGTCGCCCGTCGGCCCGTCACTCTGTGTCTACCCCGCAGCTCGTGACTCACACATGTTTGCTCATACATTAATCCCGCGACAGAAGACCACGCATGCTTAATGGACGTTCGGTGTACGTTCCTTTATCAATTTTATAATCCGCTTGCAGTTTATTATTGTGATCGCAGGTCTTTTATTTGCAACCTTTCGTTTAACGACTTGCGGATCAATGTTTTTACGCATTAAACAAGCATATTCACGTCGAATCTACATTGTAATATCGAAAATATATACATTCTTAAAGTTAAACATTACGTAGATGGAACGTTAGGAATACATTCACAATTGTGCGTTATAATCATGTCTCGAGTATAAACACAACTTTGTAGGCGAAGTTGCTTAAATTTAGATACATTGTGGGAGCAGCCCTTGTTTTACGAGTACATTACAGTTTTCGAACAATCATATTAGATTAGTGTTGCGCATCAGCAAACTCGAATCTACGTATACATTTGTGCCAATTGCCTTCCACGTTCAAACGTTACGTGAGAATCAATGTGAATTTTGAGCGATATTGAACTTTATGTGTTAGCGCGACGCCCGCTAAAGTCGAAGTTGTTACGATTCGGAGTCACCATTATCGCATTTTCAAAGTTTCGGCTCGGGAGGATTGCGTGATTCGAGGATGGTTTGGTCTTAGAATTGAGTTTTGATTGTGTTTCCGACCATATGCGTATCGAAATCTAGGCCGTCGTTACTCATTCGACACACGCCAATAGCGGCCCCTTTGTATTTGTTGTCACGTAGCTAAAATCACTCACTTAACATTTACTTCATAAGAAGACGATGCAGAAATAGATCAAGGCTGGCATCCTCCTTGAGACTTTAATTAAACATATTGTTTCTTGTTTTATGTAAGGTATATTCAAAGGTGTGAAATGAATATAACGTTGTCTTTTAATTTGTCGTGTAATCTAGTCATCTTTTCAGCTGCCATTGTTCAAGGGCTATTCTAAGTACTTCAGATATTTGATTATAGGTATATTATACTTGAACCAAGACGCGTTGTAAGTAATACAGATGTATTATCACATTTATGATAAATGTATTTATCATAATCCGAATGGAAGTAATCAAGGCTTTAGAACAACATAGAAATTGTAATGTTAAAAACGCAAAATACGCCTATTTCAATTATCTATTATTTACATTATCTTTTTAAACTTTGTAACGCAAATATCATAATAAAATGTACAAATCTTAGAGTTATGTATACCTTATGTTTTCTCAAGGTATGCGAATCTAACACATTCAAATCGCACGGCCATATAAGTAATACATTTTACATTAAAAATCTTCATAGTGATTGTACTTATATATTTCTTGACGCACATATCTCTATGACGTATCTTTCTATATTATTTCGAAGCGCTGGTTAATCAAATTGGGGAATAAACTGTAGAGTTGATGATATTCGCGGTCAGCTCTTCAGTGGGCCATAGTGGAAAATGTTTAATATTGTGTCCGGATTGTTAAAGGCACGTAAGATAGTGAATCGCAAGTCTTATCGTTAGTGAATAGAGAAAAACTTTGAGGGGACTATAGAAATTAGTGTTGACACATTCCCTAAAAACTAATTGAGCGGTTTCAGCAGTTTTTCCCAATAAATTATTTGTTACTTTAATATGTTTCCTATTTAGGTGCATAACAATGTAAAATTAGTACATGTACCTAAATATGTCGTTATATTTCTACGACTCCAGTTTGTTTAGCGCAGACATTCTCTTTAGTTCGGTAGTTAATTTTAGTTGTGTTAATAGAGACATTATAACTTTAAACGTTTGTGAATAATTTGTTGTTAAATTAAGTTTATCCACCTGCGAAATCAGGACAGCATGACAATAAGCTCTTTCAAACATTGGGCGGAGCTAGGTGCGGTTAGAGGCACATTAATTTGGCCACAAAAGGGCACGTCTACCAGTTATCTGAACTAATCTTTCAATGAGCTTTATTATTTTTTGCTATGAATTCAGTTACACCTTTGCTCATTAGTAAATAAATGCATTTCATAAATGATAATGTTAAGTTGAATTTAGCGAAATTATATGTATAAAATAAGACTAATGAATAAACTGTAATTCACACCTGTACACAAATATGTCGTATTTCGACACCACCGCGCTCGTATTTGAATGAGTTGAATTCAATTTACTAGCGCGCACACACATATAGGTGTACACGCATCATACATACATACACACGTACACACACACACATATATATAATATAATAATGTATAGTGTGTTTTAACACAATGGAAAAGTTATCTGCTCTAATTTGTTGCATTAACGATCTTTCCCATTAAGCGCGGTACAAACTTTACCCAACCGTGGCGCAGTGACTTAGTTCCGTATGTGAAACAACGAACTGTTGCTCTTCCACTGACATTTCGCGATGTAAATAGAGCTCTCCAACTCCTAAATGCTGCTAATCAGAAGTTGCGGACGCTGCTGTTTCTATAAACTTTGCTTTAAAACCGACCGACCGGATTTTCACGAGCAGATATTTTGTGTAGCTTGCGAGTAGACCTTGATTAATGGTGATTGGGGAAGTTCGGAAACAGTGTTCAATTTGGTGTTCTATTCAAATATTTCAATACGTACATATGTGTTTATGTACATGGATCATTTGCATCTCGTTAGGAAAAACCTAGGCTCTAAGGAAACGTTTAAAGAACGTAAGAATCTAAAAACATTTAGATTTATTTTTTCAAAACTTGTTTCGTTCCAATTGACTGTGATGTACACTAACTCGGTCATACTGTTTATAATGGAATGCTTAGATCGGAAACGAGCGCTTACATAGCTGGCATCTGGTTCCCTTTGCTGTCTCTCTACTGTACTCGAGTATCTTTCAACGCCTATACCAACCCAAAGTACAAAGGGCTCTACTGTATACAGTGGATTGTATGAGATATGGATTAGCGATACAACGTACAAAGTATGTTCTAACAACTGCTTTATGTGAGTAGTAGTAAAAAGTAATCACTACAGGTAATTGTCTAATTACTCAGCAGCTCATCCAACGGACTACTCGTTCGAGAGTAAACCACACCCGATGTTGGTTTAATTCGCACATCGCTTGCAAACTGCAACGGCTGAGAGCTTGAACATACACACATTTAGGCATCACTAGTAAAATATGGAAACAAAAATCAATTCCGTTCACATCGACAGACCCAAATTGCATTGTTTTAGTTGTTAGATTACAGAGCGAGCGTTGGCGGAGGAAACTTAATTACCCGTTACAACATTTCACAACCCATTTTTTGCAGCGCCACTCCGCACTAATAGAATTATCAATGATTGTCGACAGAGAACTTGTGTCAATGGTCCTCGTAGCGTTTGCTTTTGTGAGTATTAAAATTCAATTTCGCGGTTTGTTACATCCATGTCTATTTAAATTCCCGCCAACTTTTTAATGTGACATTGCTTTTTCGTGTTTTACCTAAACGATAATTTGGTATCGACTTGGCAAATTGACTTTTTCTTTTTGCGCTATTAAACTGCGTAGTAAAATGTTTACTTTAGTTCAGTTGGATGCGAAGTTTGTTTCACGAAAAATACAATAATAATATGGCGAGTGGGTATGAGTGAAGCCACAGTAGCGCACAAATTACATTGTTCTGGTGCGAAGCCGATGCAATGCGTTCGCGTAACGAACGCTGTGGGAATGAAACTCAATTAGCGATTATAACATTTCACAGCTTGATTAAATTTTAGTATCAAACAGATGCATACACAGTAGTGAGTACTGTACTGTGCATTTCGCATAACATTTTTTGTGCTCCCGCCATTTTTCCTCTGAGTATAATTTCGTTTGTTCGCTACAATCAAGAACTAGTACGGCTTTATTTCGTTTTGTTAACCACGAAAAAAGTTTCAATTTTTCAATAATCTATTAATGATCGGTTTAATCAATTTATTTGAAGACAAGTTGCTTGATATGAAACAATTTTGAATGTTGCACCTGCGTTTATATCTTACATTAATAATAATTTTTTTTATTTAGTGATTTTAGTTTTTTTGTATTAACTTGTTTGTATAGTAGTTTTCCGAACGGGTTTTAAAAATCTATTTCACAACGTAAGTATTATTTACTATCGAATAGACATATAACATTAAGGAATAAATTTACCGGAAGTATCGCATTCCTACGAGTGTACTGTATTGATTTTATATGTGAATTCAATGTTTTAAAATTCATTCATTTACATATGTATACAAGATTTTATAACTGATTTGTAACATAGCATAAAATCACGCCTGTATTTCCTTGAAGGATACACGTAAATTTGTAAGTCGCAACAATATCATGTGTATCAAATCGCGCAGGCTAAAATTGGTAGACATAACATCAATTGCCATTGGGCCACGTAATCCGGCTGTCGCATCTCTCCGGCGAATGAAGCCAAAGAAATTACTTTGAACGTTAACACCGACTTGATTGCTTTCAGAGTGTAGTTTCCGGGATTCAGTTTATCAAAGGGACCTGTAGTGCAGCAACGGATTAAATAACTTGCCCGAAGCGCTAAAATGTATCGTGAATTTACGCTTTCATGCCTATTTTTGTCTATTGAGGAAGCTTTTACTGAGGTTTTATGTATGTCAATTATATTAATAAGTAGCCATCACGTGTCTGTTTCGTTGAATATAGGTAAAAATCAGTTCTAATGTTATATAATTTATAGGTACTTTTGTGTTTTGCATTAAAACGAAATCTCATTTAGCAGTAAAAATAATTTTGTGGGTAGATACTTATATATTTTGTTCGGTAACAAGTTATTTATAATTAACATTATTGTAAGCCTGTTTCCGTTCATTGGATAGAGGCTTTTCTAGCAGCACGCCACTGATCTTGAGCTTTTCGGAACGAACCGTTGCCAACCACTTTGCGTATACTGTCATTATCTATCAACATGACAAAAATACAAATATACAGTTATATGTTTCGCGTAATTCTGGTGTGAATCCAATTGCCCATAGGTAATACTAACGTAGATAGCGTTTGTATAATAGATACGTACAATATGCGTAATGCCTACACTTTATACAGAGGACATATTAATGTTGGACATTAAGCGCACCGCGACAAATGTAGCTAATTCAGCCTCTGTATGATGTTAGCTCACGCTGTAGTATTGCTAGTTAAAAACATTTTCGCTCCGGCCAAGCGACTGAACGTGACTCAACTTGTGTACGGCGAGCTAAATTATCTGCATTCACAGCACTGAATAGTAAATTGGCCCGATGGTGATTCTAAGTGAGATTTAAAGCTTGAAGCTAAATCGTTTACAAATCATTGCACGCTTCAATTGAATAATCTAATAAATATAGCTATCTCATATATCTAGCAAATGTCAATAACACAATAAATTGCATGTGATAAATATTGTATTAATAATACGTTACTAAAATCATTTATATACCCTTTAATTTTATTGTTTTGCATAACCTTTACTTGTTTACTTCATAACAGCTCGCTTTGATGTGTGTTATATATAGGATACCAAAATTCCTATGTGGATCTGGCAAGCCACATCGAATTTGCATTGACAGTGTGTTTATTCTTTAGCATTAATTAAACTATAACGGAGCTCATATGTGTGTTAATTACATGTGGATTACGGAATATTTAGTGAGCAACCTACACCGTACGGCAAGACGGATACGAGCGGCTGTGGTGTGAATAACTTTAATGAATTATATAGATAGAACTATAAAACTGGGATATGACTACAGGAACATTACTACAACAGGAATAGGAATGGACTATAGGAACATTATAGACTAAATTTTGTATTTACTTTTACAGTTGTCAGCGAGGAGTGCTCAAATTACATGACGCTACTCGTATTATAGATAGAAATGGATAGGACAGGACATCCGAGGGATCATTGAAAGGACAGGAAGTAAAGAAACCGCCAAGAGGTCCAGCGATACAGCTAGTATCACGTTGTACGACGTTTGTTTACAATTTGAGATTCGCCTATTCATATTATTGCCTTATGGTATTTTTACATTTAAGTGAAATACAATTTTAATTTGCTATAGTAACTCTCTTCGCCTTAATGAAAACCTTTGTCCATCATTTTAGGATTACGCTTTCAGTAGTATTTGGCGAGCGCTTTTGCATTTTGGGCCATTGAAACGAGACGACAACTTAGGGTAGGATTAGATTCAAGATATCATATATTTAAAGTCGGAGTTGTTTATTTCTGAGCACAATATAGTACTCCAGTGTTTGTGCACAATCGTCCTGATATGTTTGTAGATAGTTTATGTATGGCCAAAATCAATTGAAGTTTGTATGATGTATGTCATGTGATACAAACACTGATGATTACGTTCTATGATCGCTCGAGTGGACTGGTTTACATTCAATATTGTTATTTAATTATCGTTTCTCTTTATTGCCTTATGCAGTGATTAAGATTGCATTGAATATGCAATTTTTTTTTTAAATATTTGACATGATAATTTGTAACTATAGTCTAATGGGCAGAAAACTTTAATGTCTGACGTCACTATATTGACCTATTGCCCACAATAAAGAATAATTTGAATTGTAATCATTGCATTACTCTACGAACTTACACGATTATTGTATTATTCTATATAGGTCAACAATTTCAGTTTTACAAATAATATACAGGATCCGACCAAGCTATTTTGAAAACAAATTGTTTTATCGCCGCTTCTAAAGTGGATCCTCGCGGCGCGCACGTATTTCTTCTCAGTCCGCATACAAACAGCCCCTAAGGAGGTGACAATCCTCACCGCAAACAATAAAAATATATATAACAATAAATTTGATACTTAGAAACCGTCAACCGCGAGAAATGTGCACAGTTCGGGTATTTCCACAGATATTCGGACTCGAATATTTTCACCGTTGGCAGACGTCGATTGCTTTCTTAAAACGAGTTGAATGCATTAATATATTACAATACATAGGAAGCTTACTCTACGATCGGGACAGACTCATCAAAATTTATTATATTCTTGTTATATTTCACAAGTTTGCATACTCATAAACCTGAGATGATGGCGTATGGCAACACCGCGTTGTTTTAGTTATATCGTGAGAAATCTTCCGCACATACATTATTTTCTGCATATATATTAAGCATTGCTTAACGTGTCTGCAGTTCTTTTATATATTTTAATTGATGCCGTCTATAAGACAGATCAATCTCTACTCCATGTTTCGCTAGACTGGTGATATGTCCAGACATGCCCCAGAAAGAAGGGGGTCGTAAAAGTACGACCACAGGCAAAATAAAAATGTCAAATACATCAGCTGACTACAAATGTTTCAATTGTTATTATAACTTGCATAATTAATATTAATAATTAGACAGCAGGTAAAACCTGCTATAGGTACAGCAGGTAAGTACGAGTACGTGCAATTCGCACATGTCATTTAATCGTTTGTTTGGTTCATAGTGTTGGAATGTTTAAACATCGTGCTGCGACATATGTAGGGAATCATTTCAAATATTGATAGATTCATTCACCGGACAAATAGTGTTATCAAATGCGCGTAGTGCGAAGATGAAAGTGGGGTGGGGAGATATGGCCCTCGTGTTGAAACTTCGAATAGCAAATTGCATTGTGCCGCGACGCAGGCGTCGGTGAGATGAAATTGGATTGCGCACTACTGATAATTCCAATCGTGATTTTCGATGATGATGTTCGTGACAGCTCTCCACTGCCGACTATAATTTCGTTCACCTATTTCATAAGGCTGCGACTTATTTTGTCTCTGTCGATCACTAATTCGCAAATAAAATTTCACGCCATTTGTTCGGTCACGAAAAAAATATATACATTTGAAAAGTTAATTGTGACTGTACTCGTTTCACATTCACGAGTCGTTTTCATTACCGATTGCGATTGGGTTGCAAAAATTCATGACATTTCGAAACAGTTTTTTTGCGAACGAATATTGCTATGTCAACATAAATCATGTATCGTCTTGTGACGTATTCGAAACGGTATGAATTATTTAAAAGCTAATTATCGTTGCGGTGCTGAATAGGATATTAGGAACTTATCATATTGAAACAGTCATTGTTCCTAAGCCGCGCATATGCATAAGGATTTGTTTTAAAGCGTCCTAAATGCATAATAGCGGTGCTGAGAACAAGATTATCAGATAGGTAAGCGACAACAATGAGTTGTTAATATTGTATCAGAAACGAATGCGCATTACTGAGACAAATGGAGCCATACACCAACTGTCACAACAAGTTAATATATCGCGTTTAGGTATAAGAACCACACTGAAATATCCTCGCCACATAAGATGAATTTTCATTTATCAAATACCTACCAATGAAATATTTATTGTACAGTGCTTCGAGTATACCAAGTATATAGTATATCAATTGCCTCGTTGCTTTAGTCGATGCAAGTATGACTACTGATCGAGGGGTCTTGGGTTTGTTTCCTGGAGCGGGTACTATACTACTATATTATACTACTGGTACTATACTACTATACTGATGGGTTTTTTAATTTATATTTTCTTGTCGAAATTTTTAGCAGTGGCTCGAAGTTCGAAGGCTCTCACAACGTATCTGGAGAACAAAAAAGTAATTATTATTGTCGACACGATAGGCTCTTTCCAGGGAAGGCAGAGGGTACCGAGTGCCTAATATCTTTATACTTACACACTTGACGTGCTTCTCCTATAATCGCCTCTCTTTCGGAGAAAGTGTATAAATATAGCCGGTATAAATGTTTGTTCATTTTTCTTGTCAAAGTTTAGAACATTTATAAACAACGCTTTTGTTATGGTTGCTTTTAAACAAAATCAAACATTCGAGTCTCTTTAAAGGACGTACCTAAGTGTGCTTAAACATCAAGTTATAGCTGTGAATGGTTTTTTATTGCTAGCCGCAGAAGTTCTTATTTTAAGTGTCAATAATACTGGAATTGCGTCTTGTGCTTGTAAAAGACTTTATTCTGAAACGTTTACTATGTTTAATGGATTTGTGCTATCACTGACGGTCAACGAGGAACGTATACACTTCATACGTACAAAAATTTTATGGTACATTGATATGCATATAATCTCGATTGTGCTATATGGCAGGAGTAATAGCAAATAATATTTCGTACTTGTCGTATGTATAGAAAATGTTGCCTTGGTATAGTATTGGATAGTTGGCGCGCACTTTTAGTGTTCCGACTAAGTAAATCACTAAGTAAAATAGGATTAGTTTAATATATGTATATGAAATTGTATTATTTATATTAAATAACGCACCAATTTTTAGGACCATTATATTATTGTTAACAATTTAAAGCAAATATCAGTCATCTATAGCTTAAAATTGCCAGTCGAACAAGTCAGCGGTTTTAGATAGTACAATAGCGAACATAATTCCAGAGACAGATATGAACCAGTGCAAACACTTATTCAGTATATTTCTTCATTGTGTAATTTGCTAGCTCCCATATTACATTCTCATATTTATTACAAAATCGCAGTAACGATTTATCTTGTAAAAATTAGTTTGAATACTTTGTTGTTGCGAGAATAGGGCAATTTTAAAGTAATCACACTTGCGGAATCGAACGCGCGGAAAGCAAAATTGCAATTATTATGTGTAGTTACATTCGATTTCTACAGGGGAAATTCGCTTCGAATGCAGACGGATATATATGAAAAGATTTTTTAAGTAATATTTTAATTATTCAGGCGCCTAAAGTTTTTGGTTAATTCTTTTTCAACTTGACTTAACACACAATAGAGCAATAAATAATATATTATGCGTTTTACAGGCGCTGTATAAAGTTGTCGTATTGTTAATATTTGTATTATAATTTTTTTTCTCTGTATTTCTTATACTGCATTTATGTATGTATGTCTATTTGTCAGAGCTCGCTGTTTAGACATACGAAACGAAATCTCGTTGCGAGTAGGTATACCGTTTATTTTTCGTTTTTCTTTTCTTTGGAAATTTCGTACAAGCAGACAGTCTCGCGTAGTTAATATTTGATCTCTCTAGTTCATTTATATTTACAGTACCAGAGAAATTGGTATTGAGTTGCTAGCCTTGAAGAATTCTTGAAACACTAAGAAAAAGACCAGCAATAAGCAAGAGAGAATTGAGATGTATTGATGCGGTGACTGAACGCGCTGTCACAAGGCGTTGGTTAACAGGTAATAATGACTGCCCTCGCACGTGGGAAGCTCCCACGGCGTCGCCGATTCTGTCTGTACCGACCGAGCTCGCGATAAACCGCGCGCCCCCGCCCATCAGCCGATCCCTACTAATTATATTCACCAAAGTAAGTTTGTTCGTAGCTGTTCACAGTTTGGTGAATTTATAAATGTTAATACAAATTGCTCGGTCCACCTAAGATCTAATGTATGTGCGAGAAATATGTTGATGTTTATATTCTATACATTCCTACAGTTATTTTTCTTTGTATAAATACTGAATAGGCATACATTAATTAGCACTACGCAGACGAAGTAACACCATAGTCCTTTAATAATATGTCTAATTTGTCAAAATCTCGTGTAAACTTAAGCTTGCATCTCTTAACATTTAATATTTACAATAGACTACAAAATCATTTAACACTAGTGGGGTTTCGACGTTTCTTAACAGCTGCAGCGGTTAGCAAACGACTCGTTCTGTGAAAAATAGAAACGCGCGTTCTCAAGGAGAGTCTGCGTTACACCGCTGTGAGCACAGATCCGCGGTGCGATTAGTGTTACAATTAAACATGTTTATCTAGCTAGTTTCCTGTAATATGGTTGGGCTTAAGGCAATCTCGTGCATATCAATTAGCGCAATCACGTTGCACGCTGAGATCGGTCAGTGCCGATAACATTAACTTTTGCAACAAATGCTTAGAATATTTTTTTCGGTATGCGATAAGTCCTTTAACATAGCGCCATTTAATATACAATATGAAAAACATTTGATAAAAGCTACTTTTCTGACTAATCTATTTCTTTCTGATCACTTGTAAAACGGCAGCCAATGTACTTTACTATAAAAGTGAAAATAATTGCGTTTTTATAAATTGACACCGTATCATCATCAGCCGACTTCCGTCCACTACTGGACATAGGCCTTTCCAATGGCACGCCACTGAGTTCGATCTTTAGCTCGTCGCATCCAACTACTGCCAGCCACGTTGCGCATATTGTCACTCCACCTGGCTGGAGAGCGTCCTACGCTACGTTTGCCAAGTCGCCGTAATATACTTTTTAAATTTTTTTTTAGAACTGTTATAAATACTCTTTAGAACGTTGTCATCCAACAGATTATATAAAATAGAATGATCGGATAGAGTTCATGCAATTAGTTTATCCATACCGTATGAAAAAAGTTATAGCTGCCACGTAACGATGATAATGTTATGTTGTCGTCTGCTCACGACCACGCTCGGTCTGGCATTAACCTTTTAACGAATGTCAGGCAAGTTACTCAGGCTAATAGTGTGATTTTATATTTTTCTATGCCTTTGTTGGGGACATAATTACATTATTTTAAAAATGTTTCCCACACACAAAATTTTATCTTACACAAAATATTAGTTTATTCCATATATACATCGTTTTGTTCATATACAATATACTAATAAATACTATAAAGTATGGACTTCTTTGCTTATATGATCGCAACCGCAATTGCCGACCAGCAATTCCTGGGTTTTGTCTCCGGATTGGGCAAATTATTATTGCGTCTTTCTATCTTGCAAATCGAAGTATTATCGCGGGATCTAGATTCGTACTCGTTGTATGGCAATAGGCTCACCCTCTATTCCGTGGTGGGACGAATAACATGACTGGTAAATCACGCGGCTTACTACATTTCTCTGCCTACCCCTTCGGGGTAATATAGGTGTCATGTTATGATATGTTAAAAACGGTGAAGGTTGAGGAGAATGTTATGATTATAATGAACAAGTATGTACATGTATGTTGCAATGTGTTCATCGCCTTTTATTTCCCGCCCCTGGCACATTATATCACTATGCGTATGTAAGTATTATGAGTCATAAACATACGTGTATAGGAGTGTTTTGTGATATTTGATGGTACACTGAACAATTGGCACGAGATATTATTATATAAATACTAACACATTAGCATATTTTATAATATTCGACTAGTGAACAGTTTTGAAACTGGTAATGTTTCGTATTATGATAATACTTTTATTTTATTATCACGCGGGGATATTTTATTATGGGGTACGTTGGGAGCGCAGAGTGGCGCCAATTGAAGGAGGATTTTATTCTGCAGTGGACCACCGAAGCCGGTGGACGAAAATTTATAATCTCGCATACTACAATATTATTTTAAATATAGGATTTATAATAATGAATTGTTAACTTTTAGCTATACGATGATCATTTGTTATACGTAGACAGAATTACGGAGATACAGACATCAACACTGACATATAACTTTTGTAATAAACTCCAACCCGCTTCGGCATTTGACGAACAATGAAGCGAAAATTTGGTACATATCATTATTGACACGTCTCCTATTTTCTCAATCGTCCTCGGGATTGACAAGCGCCCGACGCTCCGAAGACGCCGCGCACCTCGCCGCGATAAACAATGGAGGGATTGCAACACGGCAGTTTAAACACGACTCATGCACGATCCGTTTACTTACGCCCTCAGGGACGAAGGATATAGCCTTATGTTGTAATATTTCACATCAACCGTGAACGATTATCTTCGTTAAGGTATTTTATGCAGTCGCTCTTCACTAGTTTAATTTTTATCGAAGTACACTGAATGTAGTAAAACCTTTAATCGTTTTGTCAATATTGTAGAACTTACGAATAGATAAAACAATAGACGGCTGAATGAAATTATTAAGGTGCATTTAACCGGGCTTTTATTGCTTGTTTCGTGTCTACGGTTATGTCTAGGGCGACGATGTTGAGCAAGCTCAATATTCTAACGTTTTGTACTACAATTGTTTGAAGTGATCTTTATGTTTTCAATTCAACTGAGATATTGCGCTACGGGACGCCGGAGAATGCAATTTTGTTCCCGAGATGTAAATAAAGACAAAGGAAGCAGTGAGTAGCAAACAGCAGTAGGGGTGAATGGAGAGTTATTGTGTGATTCAATTGTAATTTTAACTTTTATAAACTTTTCTACAAGTTGCGTCTTGATATTGTTTAAATAATAATATTAATCGACCCATTTGTCGTTCCAATTTTGGAATATGGGTCTCCTTTCATATTGAGAGGGTTAAGGCCATAATCTGCCACGTTGGCTAAGTGCGTGTTGGCAGACTGCAGACAACTAAAATTTTTTTTAAAAATATTGTTTGCGATAAAACTATTCATTTGCCCCCTTCATTTGCCCCCTATCTATATATTTGTGTTTTCTATCATAATTAATGTTTAGATTATTTTATGTATCTCTTAATTCCAGGATGTACAACGAAACGTACGTTTTACATTTTTTCAATATGTCACATATAACAATTTGAATGTCATTACAGATAACTACGGCAATCGTATAAAATACGATTATTTTTCTTATTTTCTAAGAAGTGATCGACAATTTTTTTTTTAATTTATGTTAATTATAAAAAGAATATCAATATCAAGAGACCTGGGTATATAATTGTACAATCTAGCCATTCTAGATAGAGTACTGTTACGAACAAGGTTAGCGCGGTGTGCCGCTACATAGAACTGTTTGTACGTACCAGAGCGAGGTAGTCTGCGTGGTACAGTAATATTAAATTTATTCTACTTTGGACTGTCGACTTTGTTGTAGAGAGCTTCTTTATTTCTATCATTAAATCGTTTGTACAGCTATCGACAGATATAAATCGTGGTAGAACCAATCGTCTAGATTTCGCCAGAAAAATCATCAGTGTTAATTCTTTTTCTATCGTGACGTGGTAGTGCCTGCGTTGTTGTCCGTTGAAATTCACTTGTATTCTTCATGGATATTGTAACATAAAATATTGTAAATCTCTAAACATACAGATATGATTGTAAATTCTAGGAAAAATCTGCACAGGACAGTCGTAAAGGAGCGCCTAATCAAAGGGAAATGT
>DWME01002792.1:0-19896 GCA_018244795.1 Parelbella ahira ahira | reverse complement strand
CTCTGATTGGCCAGTCTCAGTGTGACGCATGTGACGTAGTCTATTGTTTACTATATTCTGTGCTCGTGGTGTTATGCGTGGTCAGCATTTCTCTATGTGAGGCGCGCGCTCATATTTCTATAGGTAGCGCGCCGCTACAGTATCAATTGAACTCTCAGGATTAGTAAGGCATAAGAAACCAATGAATTCCGAGAAAAATTTAATTCCTCTTCGAAATTAAATGCAGAAATCCATGCGCTGTAATTAAAAGATTTTGGTGCAAGCTCTTTTGGCGTTAAAAGTGTCAAACACTCATAATATTAGCTGGAATTTCTATCTATTTGTGAGCCTTCAATAATAAATGCAGGTTAGGTCAAAACCCTGCAACTTATTAATTTCCACAAATCCACCTTAGCTCAAAGGTTACTTTATCTTTGGATTGCGTCAATATAATCTCCATATAATATGCCGGTGGAGTAGGCGAGTTCTGGAGTGGACACGCGGCTCGGCAAACGTAGTGTAGTGCATCCTGCCCGATGGGATGACGGTTGCGAAAGGCTGCAAGCAGATGCTGGATACGACATGCCGAGGACAG
The DNA here is from genome assembly GCA_018244795.1 of Parelbella ahira ahira. NCBI lineage: Eukaryota > Metazoa > Arthropoda > Insecta > Lepidoptera > Hesperiidae > Parelbella > Parelbella ahira. The sequence continues at coordinate 19,322 of DWME01002792.1, read as the reverse complement.
GGCGCGATGGCGCTCGTTGGGAGATGCCTATGCTTAGCAGTGGACTGAGATAAGCTGATGATGAATGAATGAATCATATCTACTATTTAAACCTCTAACAAAGTACATTTACATACATATAGCACATCCATAACCATCTCAAAAATCCAGCAAAATACAACCCGAAAGGGTCAACTTTATTTCACCCCCAATGGTCAAAGCAAAAAATAGTTTCGAAAGTTTCAAATTAAGTTGGAGGGAATTCTAAAAATTATGCTTTGAATGGTCGCAAGTGAAAACTTTGCTTCGCAAAAACTATACGGAGAAAGCTCGCAACAATAACTTATTAACTAACATGGCGTCCGGATTTAAAAAAAAAACTATGTCGGAGCAGCTGATATAAAAATCCTCATAATAACGGCCGCGTATTTACTACGCCAGAAAATATTTAGAACACACATTGTACAGTATAGAAATTTATCGGAAGAAGCGGTAAATTATAAGGAATATTATTATAAATACATTAATAACATACGGGCTATTTCATCGGAGGTTTCATTATAAATTGCATGTCGAGGCAGCTCGAAAGGTCAGCGCAAAAAGCCGCATGAAAGAGTTTTTGCGCTGAAAGGCCGCGACGCTATTAGACCTAAATGAATAAAAGTCACAGCTTAATAGAGTGGTGCGTTTTAATCTAAGTAGTACTTAGGGAATATAATAAGAAATTTGAGCTTTTATGGATTTTATAAATTATGCTTTAGAAAAAAAAGGTAATAATTTTCTACCAATATTGACCTATTTTGATCAAATATGTCAGATATCGGCAGAAGTGAGCGGTGAATGTTGATGAAGTTTTTTAGATCTGTTAAGGATGTATATTCGGCACTCATTGCTCGGCCTACCACGAATAGGATCTAGCGTAAAGATTTAATAACAATAGTCTTCTAATATGCCACGTTTAAAATTTATCTGCTTAGCCCAAGAATTGACAGCCATAGAACGTTATTAGCAGGAAGACCACCTTCAATTCAATTGAATCGTGTTATTTATTTTTATTTCTAATTAATTTTTAACATTTATATACGTCCAGGTTATAAAAAATCCTACTCAGTATTCACACGTCAATAGATTGCAAATAGATAAAATGAGGATAGCTAATAATGTGACTTACCCGTGTACGGAAGTGTTACACACATGAAAGCCTTTATTAAAACATTGCACGTAAACTCAAAAGGCAACATGAAAGCGACTTGAAAGCCCTTTTGAAATAAAAGGCCGTGGTATTATAAGTAACGGCATAAAAATAAATCCGTATCGAAACCTAGTCTATGAAGGTGCACTATTGAGAACTGTATGAAGAACGATTTGTAGAAATATTTATCGCAAATATTATTTTATCAAACGCAATTCAGTTTAATTTGATCAAATTGCGTAACATCACGCCTGTAATCCCCGAAGAGGTAGGCAAAGGAGTGTAGTACACTCCTATATTTCACTACTTGCGTTTACGTCCAATGGAATAGATGATGAACCTATTGCCATAAACCGGACACAGATCCAGACTCCGAGTCACTACAAGAAATTCTAAATTAGAAAAATCCAATCATACCCCTCCCGGGATTTGAATCCAGGCCCTCCCAATCGGCATTCGCGCTTGCAACCACTCGACCAACGAGGCAGGCTATCGTTTCTAAATGTTTATTAAATATGGCAATTCATAAAACATTGAAAAAACAAAGTTAAATAAGTATATCTCATCTTATATACCTACATTCTCACAGGTAGTTAAAAATAAAGGTAAATTCTGATACATATTGGAGTCACATAACATCACTAGGTACAGTTAAGACATTTGCACAACTGTCTTATTATAAGCCTTACCTAGACACAGGAAATCCAAGCAATATTAAGACACCAAGGTGTGAGGGTCTATTACCACTGTCGTCCAGGCTTTGTTCGCTCGCCCCCAACCTTTATATGTAAATCATATCACGCCACAGTGTAAAATATACCTATTACTTAATCACTTGAGAGTGAGCTAAACGTCTTTTTTCGTCCTTTTCTCACAGCTGGATCCATCTGAATCAACGAGGCCTTTGCTATCGATGAATAGAATGCATTTATGTTGGATTACCATATATTTGAAGTTTGTTATGTATCTCAAATTGTGTGAATTTTATATTTAACATAAAAAGATTAAAGCATAATTGTTAAATACTTTACTTTGGACGTATTAAATGAGAAGTTATAAGAAATAACTATATTATTATATTAAGAATTGTATGTAGATGTAAAATTTGAGTAGCACTTGTTATTCTAAAGTTCATCAGTTTGAAAGATCTCCCATATTTTATACTTAACGACTTAGTCTGGCCATAAATACTGTTGTAATTAAAAATAAACAAAATACCTATTACTTTTGAATTTGGAATCTGTCATTTTTATACGATTGTTCATTGTGTTTTCTTATTTTCGCGCCAATATATTGTAAAATATCTTGTGTTATTAATGTTGGGTTATAAAGAGAAAAGAATCGCTGTGATTGCATTACATTAAGTATATATATGATATGAAACAGATTTGAAGGGACATATCGGAGTTTTAAGGGATTGTTTCCGGGATGAGACGATTTTCTGTATCTGAGTGATGATACGGAGAGACCCTAAACGGTAAAAGGACCTGCGGAAATCAGTACATTTCTATTCAAATGATTATTGTGTGGCCCGCAATTACATTTATAACATTTATTTTGTCTATTCTAGTATCGCTCGTGATACTTGGTATTTTCGCAGTCTTCGGATAGCCACCTCAATTATAGTGTTGCCCTGTGTTCGACTATATTCAGAGTTCGGGAATATTCTATAAATGTACTATTTAATTTTCTTGTAAATAAAATTAATTCTATTGTTATTTACAATATTGTATTATTCGATTACCGTAATCTATTATCAAACGTCGTAAATAATTCATTGATTGGCTGCTATTTTCTATGGTTATCTGTCCATAAGGATTCTTTTTCCATAAAATATAAATTATGAAGAGTGGAATTTATCAAATGTTAGCCTTAGATTTTATTATATTATCGCTCACGACATCGCTTTGATAAATTAAGACAAATTCTAACCGTATTGGACATGAATTTCGTAACACACTAGAGCAGGTTTGCCGTGTAGATATCTCAAAAGAACTTTTCACTCGCAATATGTTAGACGCAAAGGGGCATCAAATTATGAAGACATTCAATAATGGAGTAGGTATATTGAGATGAAAATAAAATTTTTGTCCCATGTCATCGCACTGGCATATATGCCAGATGTACGCCATATGCATAGAGATATTTTATATAGAGTGGGGAATACATACGGCTGCCTGTAAGCGGCAACGTCCGATGGTTTAGAAAGAGAGAAACGATCGCGTTAACTATCTCTCTCTATATCATTGCTGACTTATGACTCACGATGGCGCTACCTGTGCGTGCGCGAATAGAAAGAGACAGATAGTTAAGCTCATTTGCCTTCTTTTTTTTTTCGTTGGACACATTTTAGGCTGGGTCCCCTAATCTACAAATAATATATCTACGCACATACCTTATTATAATGTACTGAAAGCTTTTTTGTAATGGCAAAATCAGAAACAAAACTTTTAGCCGATAATATGTAGTTTTATCCATAAATAACACTCGAGAACTTTTTATAAATAATTACTATCAATAAATTTCGATTAATTTTCGTTAGGGACGTCAGCTCTTCTCGTTTCACATATCCCAGTTGCGGCTGAGTATTCATGAGGCACAGGTAGCCCCAGTTTTTAAAGTTAAGTAGTTTCCTGCTGGCCGCCTTCCAAACCTGTAATAACCGCATTGGAAATAAATGTCCTCTAACAGACCGCATTCGGTTGCTCTAACCGCATTACTCGGGATTGGAACAATTTGGAAACATTTAATTTAATTATTCATGTGAATTTTTCTGACGTGATTGTCAGGGGGCAAGTATTTTATTCGCAAACCTGCATCAGCTACCATTTTCATACACCTTATATTATTTTTAATGTATTTTTTTAGGGAAAGTTAACTGTTGCTGGTTTTGAAAGCTACTTGTCTCAATACAGTACTTCAGCCCAAGTTTTCTCGCGGCTAAAGTTGCCGAGCTCCTCGAGTATGATTCCCGGAGATCGGTACACACTTGTCCTATTTACTGTTGTGGCATTAGGTCCGCGGGGACCAGAAACCCGCCATGTCCGCGAAGAACGGTCGTTGCGTTCCGGTAAAGCGACAAATTATAAGCAGGAGTATACATGGGTCACAGGAGTATACATTGTTTTAATAACACAATAAATCTATGCCACTTATGTACATTATATGGATTTTATGAAGTGTGAGCTTTATTTAATGTAATATATCGTAAATAATACAAACGTGTATCAATCGTTTCAAAATATAATTGTGATACTTTTCAAAGTCAATAATTATTGGTATAATATGCAGTTTGAGGCATCTACTTACCGTAACGCAGGCTTAGACAAGCAGACTCGTTATCATATAGATGTAAGTGGAGCATATACTGTATATATTATTGTTGTATGTAAATGTAGCATACATAATAATCGGCTATGTTTATCACGCTTTTAATAACAATTTCAGAGTTTTAAATGTTCGTATAAATAAAAAAAAAATATACAACCTTTCCCTCGAGATTATGCCTATTAATAAGCATTAGTTGACAAAATCTAATTTTTATATCTATAATAAATAAAAATAATAATATTCGACCCATAGTCATTCCACTGTTGGAATATGGGTCTCCTCTCATATTGAGAGGGTTAAGGCCATAGTCCTTAGTTTTAACCAATCTCTAAATGACTAATGATAATAGGGATGTACACAAAATTTTCATATGTATGCAAAATTTTCAACGTAAGAAACGATCTTTTTATTTAGTAAATTGTCCAAATGAAATCGTTAGGACACCGTAGAAATAAGTTATGAGCACTCGTATATTACGGTCAGGTAGCGGGCTCCGCCGTATTACGTTATCTCCGGGCGCCCGCAAGAAATTATCTAGCGGCCTTCCGGCAACCTACCTTATTAGATCATCGGAGCCCACATTACTATGTACATTTGTGGTTTACTTGAGTTATATTTCGTTAAAGCTATTGAAACGAATCGGACACCGGTGTTCACGTATTGACCACTTAAAAGATCTGAGACAATAAAAAAAAACATTACCTACTTTTTCAAACGAATCAAATTTCCTTTTCTGTACATTTTACCAACTTTCAAATAAAGTACAGCGGTTTTAGCGTCTCCGCTACCATCTCGATTCCATCAGCAGGAACTAATGAAGAACCTCGGATAGGTCTTAATCGGATCGAGGAAAGCCAAAAAAACATGTGAGTTAAGCCAATACGGTACAAACTGTTATCATGAAAATATATCGGGCACATTATTTCTACACATTGTGTTGAAAAAAACTCCGGTGCAGGTAAAATAAGGGTACGGCATAGATTAAACCGTCAGTAGGTCGGTTATATTAGGCTTCCGGCCTCCGTCAAGGTTTGACGACCGTATTTAATGATAATAACCGGATCAACTGATTAGCGCGCTGTCAAAAACGTACACCCGGTCATGTACCAACCATATAACAGCACATGTGTCAGTTGGTTGATAAATCACAACCATTGTGGTATAACGAATGGCTTAAGCACTTGTCACACTTGTGACCACATATATGTATGTATGTAAGCCTTTTTATTAGTACCTTATAGGCTGATATCTGTATCGAAATACTTAACATGTGCCTGAGAGCGGACTGCGCTAACGGATGGACAAAGAAATTTCTATTTTACTAAGTAATAAAGACACAAAAACCAACGTCCGAATAACAAACGTATTCTACAATTTTTACTATGGAACCGATAAAACATTTTACTACACTGACGTAATTTTCACGTTTCTCATTACTTATAACAATACCATTTGCATTACAATCTATAGTACGCTAATAATGTATTAAAATATACCTGCTACGAACAAAATGTAGGGAAAACGTTCGAAAATATTCAGTGCCGCATTGCATTGTATGCGACAAAATGTAGGTAAAAGTTTCGGAACACATTTGTTTGACTGCCTGCGAATAACGAGTAACTACAGATAAGAGAAAATTGTAATATCATTATATGTTTGAAATTGCAAGCGTGTCATTGTAAAAAGAAAGTCTCGTGCGTGTTAACGGAAAGCGCCAGTGAAGTAGATACAAATATTATGAAACTTAAATGTCATAACTGTCAATTAAATGTCATAACTGTGACAGATGTCAACTAGGATTTTAGTTAAAATGCTTTTGGATACAAACATCTACAATTAACAGTAACTTAACATAAAGTATACTGAACACTCATTCAGTACTTATTAGGAAATCATACGAACTATTAATAGAAAAGCAGACTTCAGATTAGAATATTTAATAATCATAGCTTTTAAAATATTGTCCGGAAGACTTACTGCTAAAATAAAATACAAGATTAGAGATTTGGCTCCAAGAAGATCTGGCTTCAGTAAATTGGGTATCTACAAAGAGGATGACCGTGGTATCCAATTGGGTTTATAGTGAATGCTATTAAAGAGTAAAACAAGCTGCTAGTGAATGCTATTAACGAGTAAATTTTGAAACTCGTTTAATCGGGCGTCGTGGAACAACTAGGTCTTGCATTTTTTGGCAATTCTTATGAAAATATAACGCAATTACATAGTATTCATAAGCGTTCATGCCGATTTAATTAAACATATAGGTACCTACATATATACTTAGTTTTTAATTCTAAATTTGAGTACCGATACGCAATGGTCCCCGAGTCTATCCACTTTTTATATACTTATCTTTGGTATTATTCCAGATCATAACTTAAAATATATGAAAAAAAATCTGTTTTCAGCATTGATTAAATATAAATACCCTACGAATTCAATCAGGTGTCTCAGCCTGTTTGACATTCAAATAGATCACTTCCGAACGTATTCGTTAAACGATACTTTATAATTTGACTACCGTACCTCCAATTTTCAAATCACGGTCATTGGAACGGTTAGCTAGTACGTTACAATGATAGCCACTAGATATAACCCCACACTACTACGTAACGTACCATCACATATGTAAGTGCTACTGAACATTATAGATAATAACATCACGTTTGTAATCCTCGAAGAGGTAGGCAGAGGAGTGTAGTACAATATTATATGTAGCTGTATAAACAAAACGTAAATACATTTGTTTGCATATATTTAAAACATTGATGAAGCTTCAGTCAATAAAGTGAAGTATGTTAAAGCAAATGTCGTTATTGAATGTACGCCGAACAAAAGATTCCAGAAAACTCGAGAGCCCGCCGTTTGCGAATCGTAAATTATTTTAAATCGGAAATAATTAAGCGCCGATCAAACATTGGTACGTCGCGGAAATATCACATTTCACGCAAAACCAGACATGAAGGTAATTGGAAAACTAAAGTGCTTTTTGAATATGCACCGGCGATCGACAACGGCGGTGTTTAAACATTTACATTTAATGAAACACTCAACGAGCTGTACTGGTGTTGTTTTTAAAATAATTATTTCGACTTTGTAACAGAAAAATTTTACTAGTTACCGTTAAATACATACATGGATATTTCCACAGTTACACTCCGTGAGAGTAGGCGGAAACTGGGTAGGGTTTCTAAAGGATACGGTCCTAAAATTCTCTTGTGTGTATGTGTGTAAAATATGTGTGTAAAATATATATTCATGTATTAAAAATGAGTGAAAAGTGAAATTTAATATTAGGTTCTATTTTAAGTTAATTAGATCATAAAAAAATATTCTTAATATTGCAAAGGTACCTTTACGTTACTAACTGATGACTGCGATTTCGTTTGCTTTATTTATTATATTAATAATACACGTTAACCACAGACAAAAACTAAAAATACAATTTGTTACTCTTAAAGAGTCCTTTGCAATTTCTCACGACTTTAATAACTTTCTATTAAATGGTACTATTGGCATTATTTTGATTTATGATAAAGATTAAATATCTAAAAAGTAAAAATAGAAAAACAATTTACATAATCTACCCAGGAGTATTTGCGCGATGAGCGCTAAACGCAGACCTCCAACGTCTTATACTCTATGTAGGTATGTACATACATACATACATATATATGGTATGGTCTAGCCTTGGTAGTACCTATAGGAGCGTCATTCCAGCTCAAATACTGTAATCAATAGTGTATTAAAACGAAGCTTCGTTACCAGAGAACGGATCATACCACAGTACAAGATTTAAAATGTATGTAAGTGGTCATAAATTGGAATCCGAGTGCAAAATTTTCAATAAAACGACCAGCGCGATCCGTGATCATTAATTATTATAATGTACGCGATTCAATACAATTTACGAGTTTATCAGATAATTTCGAATAAACGGTTACATTTTAATATAACGCGTTAACGATACGAAACATCAATCTTTAAGCTTTTTAAGAGATTTGCAATCAATTCGTAAGCTTGGTTTAATCGTTTTTATCTAACCTTTAATATTATGTGGATCGAACGAGTTATGAACAAAACAACATACGCAACTCTCGTGAAAATAAAAAAGTGTAAGTTATTTAAGAAATATTCACATTAGAGGCAGTTATGAAGACGTCGTAAAAAATCTCATGAATGTATCATAACACCACGTGAATTCTAGTTTCTTGGGGGTTTTTTCGAAGCAATATCGCAAATTTCCTAAGAGCGCAAAGATATCATATCGGAGTTAGATCTAACTAAAACTATAAGGTTGATACGATATTTATAAAAAATATGTATATTGTTTACGCACATATAAACTGGTAGTGTTACTTTCTACTATTAAAGAAAATTGTATTTGAATTTATATACTCGTATACACACACGCAGGATTTTTATTAACGTTTAAGCTTAAAAATATATCGAATTACAGTCAAATTTTAATGACTCCTCAAAATACAGCTTGCCTTTAAACGGAAAAGAGGCGCGACTATTAACCGAATAATGGATTACACTGGTAGGTGTAGCAACAGATTTAAACCCATTCGCTTCAACCATATCGCCGTCAAGAGAACGACGCCATCGTGCCATAAGATGAGGTTCACACATCTGAACTTTTACGAGTACGATTACGACGCGTTCATGGCGTGATTTAACGTCACACTATATTGGATGTCGTAGTGGTTATATTGTGAAAACTGAAGGCAACCTACATAGGTTTTATATACACATACATATTTATGAACTAACGCGATATGACGCTCTTAACATGGATACTTGGTAGATAAATAATTAATATTCCTAACGTTGGGAACTGTGAGTGTGGGTGCGTGTGTGTATGAGGGCGTATGTGTCAGGGTGTGTGTAAGTACATTTACGTTAACTAATAACTATGGAAAAAATAATAAAAATAATTTAATAAATTGTAATTAATAAATTGAACTTTTATTAAACTACGATACTATTGCAAATTTCATATTTTCTCTAAACATCTGTAGATATTTGTAGATCAAATACCATTATGCACTTACTACGTGTGGTTAACGACGTACGGGGTTGATAAGACGTTAGTACGTGTCACGCGTCCATATTCCTTACTCTATTAAAAAGCAGCAGTGAAAATACTTAATGCTTTATAATAGATACAAAACAAAGCTGTATAAAAAAACCTCTTTGAAACAAATAACGATACAAAACAAAGCTGAATAAAAAAACCTCTTTGAAACAAATAACTGATTTAAAGTTGTCAGATTTTCTATAATTTTGTTCTTTAATAACTATGTATATTGCAACCAAATTATATAACACAAACGTTTATAATGATTCAAATATTATCGATTAACAAAAAAATTTTGTTACTTTTTATAAAACAATTGTTACGTAATAAAGTGTAAACATCGTTCATGTGGCATTATTTTTAAACGATGCGACCGCGCGCCCACCGCGCTCCGAAAATTTGGTTTTGCTTAACATTTAAATTGAACGAATGTATAGGAATAAATGATAAGAGAATTAAAGTAATGGCTTCACGTTACTGAAGTAGCAACAACCCAATCACCTGATGTGAAGTGCTTATTGGAGCTCAGAGAAATATGGACGTAACTATATTTGATTGACTCATTGACCTTGCGGCTAGTTACCCTGATTGTTGAGTCGGGAATTTTGGGTTTGATTACCACCTATAATCGCTGTTCGCATGTAGAACCGGAGTTTTTTATCTGCGCCTATGATGATATTGATCTATACAAGTAGGTAGGTGTCAATTGGTCATGTTAGATTATGTACATATTATGTTCATGTGTGTTTCTCAACCGCCCGGTGAGGGCAGACTGTGCCTAATTTGAGATTAGCTAGATGGTGAGTTATTACAAGATATTATAATTGTTTTCTTAAATCTCAACTGACATTAATGATCCTAGTTAAGTGTACAGTAATTGCGAACATGCCTGCTTAAAATCATACTCATAAGAACATATCAACTCTCAATCATATCATATTCTTGTGATATTATACAAATATGTTTTTGGGCAATGAAATAAACTTCAAGATTTAAATATACAAAAACCTCACTTGACTTTGAATAAATTTGTTTATTATACTACTTACGGTAAAACAAGCGATAAATTTTGGAATTAAATTTATATACATACGTTTCAAGAATAATATATTTATAACTTACTTTAAAAAGTTTGTATTAAACGCCTACTTTTCATTAACATATTTCCCAACAAAGAATAATTTCTAAAATCGTAGTATTTAAAACACTTAAGATTTTACACTTAAAACTAATACGTTGCGTTTACTAACAAAATTTAAAACATCTCAAGGCTATTAAATATTAATATAAGTTGAGAATATTGATAAATTTTTTTAACTATACGACTGTCCACTCCATTAAGCATGAATAATCAGAAAGTATTGACTATAAATTTATAAGTGAATAGAAGTAATTTTCGATTGAGCTCGCATAAAACACTCACCGAAAACAGATTCAGCGCAAACTGCTCTGCCGAGCGATAGAGCGCCCGAGATTACTATATGATATGTATAATAATTTTCATCAATTTATTACAACCCTAATATAAATTCGCCTCAACTAATAAGCAATAAACTCTGTTATTTTAGTCGGAGCTCAAATATGAAATGCTAAACTTTAGGCGACCCTACATTGGGGGTGTACTGTAGAAGTGCCCTCAGGGTTGAAATATTTCACAATTAAACCCAGAACGCACCTGTGCTCCCTGCGTGACGAGTATGAACATTCAAGATATTATTGCCACGTCTGTTCCAGAGACGTGGTCGGAATTCTCACTTAACTTCCTCTGAGCAAAAAAAAATAGTAAAACACTGAGCATTTTTTATTATAATAGTAACATGGTTATAGTTATATAATGTTTATATCAATGATATTTGTTTGTATATGATGTGAACGTTTCATAGGAAACGTTTTGGAAACCAACAAAAACCCAATTTAAAAAAACTAAGTGTATAATACGTTTTTTTGGGATCTGCAGGACAAAAATATTTTTTAAATAGGCGAATGTACTTATTATTATACATTTTTATTTGTAGTTTCAACTTATAAATTATACATAGCTTCGATGTTAGAAACGTAGAGACTACTTTAAAATAATATGTAGTTCTTATAACACATGGAAGAACAACGAATATTTACAATTGTAATAAGAAAGTAATTTCAACTTTTTTTTTATAAACCAAACTATAACAAACTAAAGCTACATTAGTCAAAGAGATGTACTGTGAATAGTTCTTGGTCGTTCAATAAATTGACAAGCGATGACTGTGCTCAGTGCGCAGTGGAAGTCGAGGTACGGAATGCATACGAAGCTGCTATTTGTCATGTCGGTGGGCGCTGCACTACCCAATAACTGTCCATGAGTTCTTCGAGCTAAGCGTTGTATTGCAACTGGAGTTTATGACCGGTTAACCGACTTCAGTGCTGTGAACCGGGTCAGTATGATTGTATTGGACGGCTAGTCCATTAGCGTATTTCTTTTAAGAGGTGGGCAGAGGAGTGGAATAGAGAGTTAGCATATTAATTACAAGTTTTATTATTATATTACGTTAGATCCCTTACGAGATAAGCAAAGAGCACCAAGAGCCAAATATAACTTTGTAGACCTGAGGTACAACCTTTTTGTACACTTATAAGTCTCGTAATAGGTAACTACACAAACGTATTGAAGTCTTCTGACTTCTCCATAAAATTTTGTACACACTTAACAATATGTATAACTTCAATAACGCATATAGAGACGCATCGAGTATTAATATCTAGGACAATATCAATCAAATTAACAATCGATTACCACTCTTCCATGTAAACGGCGTAAAATGATTAATTTCGTCTATATTTGTAACATTATTAATTGAGTCCGCATTCAAAACCGAACGTAAATTAAATTTAATCACATGCTAAGTACCGTTTGAGATTGATATTTAATATTTTGATTAAAATATGAATAGGCAGGCATTGCAATTTACATCTGCTATTTTGTTGTACCCTATCTTCAGTAAACTTGTAGTTAGCATACCTACATGGTTAACGCACGCACACACACAAGCAAACACACGCAAACAAATATATTTAACAACTTTACTAGCATACATGTGTAGATTACAAAAATTACAGGTACGCAAGAAATCTGCGTTGCAAATAATCACATGGACCGTAAACACGAAATGAGTGACTTACGAGAGACGACTGGCTACTCATTTTGTAATTGAATAGTCTAGAGGCAATAAGTTAAGTTACAGGTAGTTGTCACTCGCTGTTCTTTGCCCACCCCAAAAATTATAATTAAAATCATTTCTAACCAAACGAAACGGTTTCGTAATCGACTTTTTAAGAAACCCGTACAAGTTTCTTTGGATTTGTTCATCATACTCTGATTTCTCAAGTGACGTAAAGACGTAATAGTAATCGGCCCTAAATATTCCCAGCTATGGATCTATCTGACCCCTTTCATCACCCCTCTAAGAATAAGTTTGTATCCGATTTCCATTTTGTATTCGCCATTTTGGATTTAGTACAACGTAACATGGTTTAAAATAACTGACTTTTAGGCGAATCTAAATTGAGTGAAAAATCTATATTAATATATGGACTATTGTTGTCGTAGAGTTTAAAACTAAACGAGAGATATAGTAGAGATAAATTTAGTCTATCAACAATTAAACAATCCATACATATAGATATATTTATACAATTAAAATTTTATATAATGATAAAAAATATTAAAATAAAAATGTTAACAAAATAATAAATGCCCTGTATACTTTTGTTCGTATCAATGACGCTTAATATTTCTTTATTAAAACACATGACTCTACCCATCTACTTATCAATATTCCAATAATAATAATAAACAACATTAACGCCAAAAACTGTCCATTATTCTTCGTCATTAGATTTAAGCGTAACTTTCTCGTAGTTGACTGCCTCGTTGGTTGAGCGGTTGCAAGCGTGACTGCCGATCTAATTTAGAATCGAATAGAATTATCTAATTTAGAATTTCTAGTGGTGACTCGGAGTCTGGATCAGTGCCTTGTGTATGGCAATTGGCTCACCGCCTATTTCATGGGACTTAATCGTACGTAACTGGTGAAACGTGGGGTTGTACTACACCCCTCTGCCTACCCTTTGGGGATTACGGGCGTGATGTTACGTTTTTTCTCGTAGTAAGAAAATGTAAGAATAATAATATCCACTGTTCACATGCGAGTAGAGTTCAGTGGGGTCGGTAATAAACTTTAAGAGTCGGTGATATTTTATTCCCTTTTTTGCCACCACTTACATCCCCTTGTTTTTTTGCGAGTAAAAGGGGTTGCATTAAGATAGGGTCGAAACGGTTAAATCGTCATTATTTGAACCACTTTATAGTATTGCATATTAATGAGACCGGTTTTTTATCGTTTTATTATTACAGGCTATGAAAAGTTCTTTTAGAAAGGAAGTTACCTCGTCTTTTTGATAGATGTTGGTTGGGTTAAGTTTTTAATAAAGAAAAATATCATTGATTGACTCCACTTCACACTGGTTAGATTAGAGCAAAAAGGATGCCCGAACTGACTTATGATAAGGGTCTTTTTATTAGAGCTGATGCTCTATTTTCTAGCAAGCGCATCGGTTATTACGTTTAATATGTGTTGATTTTGTTCTATTGTCATTTATATTCGTCGGGGCTTTTGAAACTTGGATATGCTAACTTGAACACGTAAACAAATAATTTTAAAAAGTCAGAATTTCAATATGACCGGCTTATTTGTTCAGTGGTTGGCCAGTTTAAATGCTAAGACGAGGGTTGTGAGGTGAAATTCCTCCCCGAGGCAATATCTGTGTGATAAAAGTATCATTCTACTGTAAACATATTTAAGAGTGTATAACGACGTGCAGCCAATTCTTGATGGTTCGACCACATACTCGTAACTCTAGAATTAAGTTTGGAAATTTGTGTAGCTCACTCCAAAATCTCGTATTTGACCAATTAGAGCTATAGTGACATTTAAATGATTAAATTGTAAAATAAAATATTCAAATTACACCTCAAAAAAAGCAGTGAAAATTTTATTACTAAAAATGAGGGTTGTAAAAATAAAGGGACTTTTATGGAAATGACACGCAACTTATGCATGGGGATTTGATTCTTAGTGACTTATCAGTAAATAAAAATTCGCTTTGATGTATATTTACAATATACACACAAAACACTAGCACAGCTTGAGGTCCTATTCTAAGCAGTGTAATTGAATAATAATGGTTGTTAAAACAACCTTTTAATTTCCTTCAATCGTTCCAATTTGGGGGACGGAACATACCCCCCCCCTCAACGATTGTGCTCGATGCTTGTAAACAAGTGCTCCTGTCACGAAATGTGGTCACGCGAGAATAAGCAAAAGTTAACCCTATAACGAGTTCGCGTCGGTACGGTACATTTCACAAAATATGGGTTAATATTTAGTAAGGGCGCTTTTACATACTTAAAAAATTAGATTATTTTTTGTGCGGTATTCTGTATAGAACTAGAGTATTTTAAGTCGCCACATCTGCATCTGCGATTTCATTGTACTTTTAGCAAATTTTTTTCACCCACCTATCTTTGGTAATTGAGTTTCTTTCGCGATACTTTATTTTTTTTTATAATATTGAACATATATCCAAACAAACGAGTCGAATTTACATTCGAACAATAGGGGAAATCATTAATTCTTGACAAACTTCGAGCCGGCTAACGAAATTTCCAGAAAGATCTCGAAGGTTCGATGCATAGTCGTTGGAAAACAAAACTTTCTCTTACGTATAAAGTTTCAGTCTATGGCATCGTTTTTGCCTGTATTAATTTTGATCTAAAATTTTATATTCATCATGTGCATGTAGAAGACAAAATATTATAAAACGAAGAAATTACCATATAATATTTAACGTCACAATATAGACCGATAGAATGCGAAATTATTTATAGGAACAGTAATTGATTATGTAATAGGACTAAACGCTGGTCTTACTAGAGAGAAGATTATCAATATATTCGTAATGAACATCTTTGTCCAACTCATCAGATATCTAAATGCTCCGCCCATTTAAAAACTACCCTAGACTGGTTAGGACATTAAATCGTGAAAGCGGAACAAACATACAACCGAGATTTTTTCACGATTTCAATATTAGCAAGAAGCAAGGATAGAGGTACCGACCGGAACCGCGTCCGATTTGGTCCGAAAATTGAACCACATAAATGCCACCGAACCCCAGCGTAATAACGGTCGCCCTATATCTCCAACTTAATATAACCCCCATGTAGGGGATTGAAACAGTGTATCAAGCTAAATTTCCTTTTTATCGACTGGACGAAATGCGTCAAATTTTATGTTTTTTCTTAATTCGTTGTATTTGACGCAACAATACAAAGGCATTATATATTTTGTAACGTACGTTACTCGTTCAATAAAGTGCTGTTGATTCTATTTTTTAAATGCTTTCTTACTCTAAGTGTAGATTGAACAATGAACTTCGTTTATTATGATATAATAAAATCGATGAACGTTTTAGAAAGCTTCGGACTTTTAAAAAGTAAAGCCAGATATCTCAGATTTATTAGCGCCCATCCTCACAGTAGGGACGTCATGATCTGAGCTCATCTCATTTCGCCCGAATGTGTAATACATCTGAATAGAGACTCAGGACTAAAAATGAAACAATAAATGAATTGTAAGCAATAATACTGTCGTAATATAAAAATCCAAGTAAAAAAGAGAGAGAAGTGTATGAGTTGCGAATGAACTATATATGTATGTACTTTTCATTTAACAGGAATTTTCACAACTGAAGTTACGGCGGCAAAGAAGTAAGTAAGCATGAAAATTAAGGCAATATTTTCAGAGAAACATTTCATATTCTGCGCTGGCGTTGCGACAGAATTTTTAACATTTGCTAAATGGAATAACGTCTACGTTAAATAAACGTCTGATTTAAAACCGAAGTATGTTGATTGAAGTTAAATTCTTAGCTAATTTATTTAATTCTAGTAGATGTAAAGGAAATAGAATTAAATGTTTTAGCTTATCATGCCGAAGCTAACATTTTGTATGGATTAAAGAATGGTACGGATCATATTAATGAAATTAGTACGATACAAATGTAAGAAGAGATTGACGAATGTGGAAGAAATACGGCAGGTTTGCAAAAATAGAGACATTTGGCACTCCGTACTCTCTTCCTACCCCGTGATGGACTTGGCATGAAGACATGTATGTCACACGATAAATGAACGTGTATGTACTGTGTACGATACAGTTGCGATTAATTATTGAGACAAAGTGGCAGAACTTGCAACTAAGTTTAAATTTTTATTTTCCTCAATATAATGTTGGTGATGTACTAAATAATATAAAGCTAGGGGCAAGACGAACCACTCTGTCTGTGCGGCGCCATTAATAGAGCTATCACACGGCTATATTTATCAAGGATTTGACGTCTTCGCGAGTGTTAAGGCTTGCTACAAGAACGCTGACGCGCACTTTAGTTTCTACACACCAAGTTTGCGAGGCACCTTCTTAGTGTCAGCGGGCGTACAGCGCTCTCCCTTAAATAACATGGAAGACTATTCGCTTAACATATTGTTTTAAGTTAGGGACAAAATCTATAATTATACGATGAATTGAAACGTGTGTGTAGTCCATTGTATTTTTTAAAATAGTTTGCGTACAATACTTAAAAAATAATTTATGTAATGGAAAATGAACAACACGAAATTTTTGCGGTTTTCATTTTTGTGTGTTTAGTTAGATTTGCTATGACAGAAAATTGTTAGTAGTTAGTGAGACTATCGTTAAAAATTACACAAGTGTTAATGACCAACGCTTTTTCCAGGGACAAAACTGAACGTAGATTATTTCACAGATTTTACTGAATAAACACTCAATTGTACGGTAAGTCAACAATCCGCTGTAAGCGAGAACCCACCGTGACCCACACCGCAGCGCCTTTGTTTCGCGAAACTAGCTTCCACAGGAGGAGTAATCTCGACAATATTTCAAGATGATCTATACTCTCTATTAACCGAGTGTTTCGAGCGGAACTCGAACAGTTGTGATACAGTTTAATCTTAAGCTTTAATAAAGATTCTCAACTAAAACGCGAGGGGCGAGATTGCCTTTAAAATATACAACGGGTAAACTTTTAGTTGCTACTGTTGCATACTGATTTTTTTCGGTTGAGGACCTCATTTTACCTTCGCTTAGATTTATTTTGAAAATAGTGAGATATCGATGATGATGATGTGCATGCATTTCATGATACATACTACATATGTACATACCCATTCCGACACAAAATTAAACACTAAATATGTGCAAAAATCTATCTTTCTTTGGACTTTCTTTGAGCTGGCTGGTCACGACACGATGCAGTGTACCTACGCACGACTAAATACCTTAACCGTCTACGAGCAGTAACGTAGGCGGTGCGAGACCCGTGGCTTTACAATCCCCGACCCGCATTCCCAGCGTGGGGACTATGAACAAACTCCGTCATCTCCAGCAGTGGACTTAAACAGGCCAGTGACAATTAAAATAAAAAATAAAAACCTTTGATAAAATTGAGACGTAAGATATTGTTCCGTTTATAATGTTGCTATCAGACTTTAAACCATTAATTCCTTGTCATAAATTATTTTGATATATTTAAAAATTCACCTTTTTATTTAATACAGAAGTTTAATGTATATGATTGTGATATGTTCTCGTTTTTGTTCAATTTAGGTAATGTCAATTTGAACTGTAGCGCGGGTCGTGCACATTATAGTGCAAAACGCTCCGCCACTAGCGAAATTGTAATACGAAAATGGATATCGTAAATTTCAGAAATTCGCAAATGGCGGATCGTTTGAAACGCTCACCGTAATACAAATTTTATACTGACCACACGCTTTGGCCCCATCGAAATTCGGAATTTTCCTTTCAAATTTTCATACCTATTTAGTTAGGTACGTACATCGCGTTCAAGTAGTTCGATTGACGAATAAATTTTTGAATAAAACCTAATCATATTAAATTAAAATGACAAGGTTTACGTTCATTTGATTTAGTGAACAATCTTTTACAATAATCTTGTACATTTTCTTGTTTTAGTGTCTCTACAACTCTATATTTTAACAAATATAAAAACATGTCTCGTTAGGTTCCGTGTGCTATTTGAATAATACAAATTAATATTACTCTCATTGCACCGTAGTAATAAGTGTTATTATTATTAATTAAGCATTTGTTATACTGTCTAATATACATCATACTATTTAAAGATACCGGGATCTAAGCGATGTTCTTCAAAATCCTATCTCAGCATACAACAGATCTGTTAAAGAAGTCTCTCACCTCGTCACAGAAACCATTACCCTCCAAGCTCCGCCCCTCTCCCCCCACCACCAGCTATGAGAGAGGATTGTAAATTGCGCTTGCACCGCGCATAAACCCTTTTACAGATGCCAGTCAAAGCGGTGCTTGAATTAGCCGAGTTAAGTACAAGTCTCTATAACAAAGCATTATGTTGCTTCCTACTTATGTTTCCTCAAAAGTGTGTAGCCCCAGATATTGTTCAACGGCGAGTCAGATGAAAGTAGAGTATTGTATTTAGTTTGAAAATATTAATGATCTTGTCATACTTCAGAGAACATCTTAAATATATGCAAACGTAACGTCACGTAGGCAGAAGAGTGTAGTACACTCCCACGTTTCACCAGCTACGTTTGTGTCCCATGGAATAGGTGGTGTGCCTATT
>DWME01002791.1:0-19897 GCA_018244795.1 Parelbella ahira ahira | reverse complement strand
CGGCAATGGTACGAGCGAAGCATTATTGCAATTTGTTCTACGGGTATTAGTTTCCTATTAGATGTAATGTTTTTATTTGTCATACGAATTCTTTTGATGCTAACAGTATTTGTTTTAAATGTTTTTACGCACATGATTTATAATTATCATATTTACGTATTTAAGCGATGATAATTGTTGAATTTATTATTATTTTATTTTTCATTAGGATTATGTATACGGTACGTGGATAGTTAGCGTTTTGTCTAGTGTAAAGAGAATAAAACGTAAAATATTTTTTCCCAAAGAAATAATTGGTACAAAATTGAATGTGTACAAATTTGAATGTTTAAATTTAGAATTCGTAATTTCATGTTGCAATGTTGTAATTTACGGTAGTTAGTGTAATGTTAGTTACGGGTGCCATTATCTACCTCATACGAGCGGTTACACCGTGCCAGGGTAAAGAGCCAAAGTACTTGAAATATTTTCTATTGTTCTCCTCTATTGAGACAGCGTGAAACACCAGGTTGACCCCATGTTATCCGCCTACCGACAACCTACTTACTACAAATGTGTCACTTGAGACTGAATATTCCATACAAAACCCTTAATATTATTACATAATTTCACTTATTTTCCAATAAATGACCTTTCACAAGTACCTCCCATTTTTACAATCTCAATCTACTGCAGTATGCAATCATTTTGAGTTCCTATTTTGATGAATATTTTTAATTGTTTCATTTTCGAATGTTGTTCATAGTGTGTATTTAAAATAATTGGTGCCATGAATAAAGAGCTACGTTTACAATGAACTAAATAACTTAATAAACACCAGCTACCTCAATCTAGTAATACAGGTGATCTTATAAATGTAACACGAACAAAAATGTGAAAGTTGTTCCACTTGTAATATTTATATTTCATAGGATTCGATGTCACATAGTTATGATACGATAAATATACTAATGTATTCCTTTATCAATGTCCAGTACATAACTATTAATAAAGAGATGTTTGTTATTTAAACATGTTGTCTCATTACATCATCCGCTGAAGTTGTTGCCTCATTAAACGAAATAACAGATATTATACCTGAGTTGCTTTTACTGGATAGACTGATCAATACTGATCTAATGCCAGTTTCGTGAGAGTTTACTTGACGGTCCACTGCCTAGTCTCATTATATTATCCTTAGATGGATTTGAAGCTATTTTGCTGTGAATTTGTAACTCTCAGATATTGAAAAGTCTGAGCCATGGAATGGAAAATAGATGTGAGTCGAAATTAGTGTACAAATTCATTTATTCATTTAATCATTCCATAGTTCTAAATGAAGCGAATGTTAGAAGTGGTACAAATATGTTTTTGTACCTGGGAAGCGTGTTAGTCACCAAATGTTGTAATCGTTCTCATGAGCACAAAATAGCGCATGCTACATGTAGCTACAACTGAATACAACGAATGCATTCGATATCCTGTTAAAATTAAATGAAACGGGTATTTATTATAACATATTTTATAGTAGATACTGTTGACATTGCATTCCATATATCACAGTACAATGTGGAGTTTCTTTTGTTCATTATACAAGATCATGGGAGGTAAGAACTGAACATTATTCGCGGTAAGGGTTAAAAAAAACAACGCGACGGAACCTGCACACTTCAGAGCTCATTGCAATGCTCTGTAAGGTGTTTAAAGTCTGCCGGTTCGCCAGCGCGGCAACGCTGTCTTAGCGTTTAATTTGAAGAGCAACCTGTGTCCATCAGAGAAACGACAAAAGGGCTGATGACGCTCAAACTGCACCACGCTAACGAATAATGCGCGGGCACTTTCTGTGTAAGTTTTAATTTGTGTAATAAAATTTAAATTGTAGTTATATTGTTCATGGGAATAGCCAATAACCTCACTTTGAAGCTTTTTGAAGTATTGTTTTCCACCAAATTTACAAAAACGGCCACATATCAATTAAATTGCAATATATTGCAATTTTTGGGATTGGATTATTGATATTTAACCTATTTTTACTATTATCATACATAATAAAATACTAAACTGACACTGATTCTAGAATACAAACAAAGAAAAAACTTAAAACAAATTACTTAATATATAAATACGTAACATCACGCCTGTAATCCGCGAAGGATTAGGCAGAGGAGTGTAGAACACTCTCACGTTTGAACAGTTAGGTTTATGTCCCATGGAAATGTAGTGAACCTATTGCCATACATCGGGCACAAATCCAGACTCCGATTCATTAATAGAATTTGTAAATTAGGAAAATCTAATAGTTCCCAACCCGGGATTTGAATCCAGGACGTACCGATTGGAAGTCGCGCTTGCAACCACTCGACCAACGAGGCAGTCACTCATTACTTAATACATATATCTCACATAGATAAGCTGTGTACTGAGCACAACGTCATCACCATCCTCATTAACGTTAATATTTAGAAGTACAGCTGTCGCAAACTCACCATAGACTAAGCTTCGCATTGGGCACTAGGTCATATACAAACATTAACATAAACTAAAATTTTCACTGGCCACTATTAATGACGAATGATAATGAATCATAGACGTCTGCTGTAGACATAGAGCTGTCCAAACACCGGGGGTATAACTCAGCGGTAGTTATTGCAGGAGGCCGCGGTATTGGCATCTCCATGGCGACACACGCGCGGGAATTTATTAATCGCTGGGCCGCTCGCGGACAGCGGTCCGTATCGGCGATAATGAATTTCCTCATTCATTCCACGAATCAATTATACTTATAAGTAATTCCATTTGTGTTGGTGCCTCTATCCCGTCTTAATATAATGACGCCACGGCTGAGCGAGTGGGTGGCGTTCGCTCTCTAGCTAGTTGGGTGGCGTTTGATAAAATTTTATAGGACAGATATTAAAATGTTATAATTTGCTGTTTTAAAAAATATTCGACTTGTCTTGGGTTTTTTTTTGTAAATATTAACTTAGTGTGCTACTTTTTTATTGTGTTCAGGTTTTTGAAATGGGTTAAGAGAACTATTTTAAAAGAACAAAGAATAATAAGAATAATACATCGTTCATGTATCAATTGAGCCAGTATGCGTTCGTATTTAAATCTCAATTTCTCTTCATCGAAAGTATTGTTTAAATCTAATTTAAGTAAATGTAAGTAAACGCTGGACTGAGCTTCTATAACAGATAATATATCAGGTAATCGAATGAACATCTCAATATATTCCATTAAAGAAGTCGACTAACTTTTTAACAACCGCTATACACGGTTTCATAACACGTTTAGAATGGTTAATGTGTAGATATTCACTTTTTAAAACAGTAGTCGCAAATATTCCATGAAAAGGACGAAAGCGGGCGAATTATAATTTATTTGGAGAAGTGGCAACGAGCCCCTCGCCCCGCCGCCGACCTACCCTTTGCTTTCGCCCTTCGTTACGTACACACGCGAACACCGCTGCAACTCGCAAACCTACACTATATTTTAACTTTAAATGTCCATGTAATTACGACTAATTAGTGGATGAATTATTACAATGTAAGACATTCTTGATGACGATTATTATATTGTACAGAATACATATTATGTATATTAAACAAGTTTTGTTATTGAATATAAAAAAATTACACAAATTGATTCGCCCGAGTACTTAATTTAAAATTTTTACTATAAATATCAGTACTGGTGTACTTAGGTTTTTACGAGTAGTATCTATTCATTTATGGGTTTGGTCTGTGACTATTGACTTTAATTTTAATATTTGACAGACAAGCATTCACAGATAATTTAATAAATAACAAAGGTGCAGTTATTTTAGAAATCATTACGTTCAATATAAAGTTTACAGTTTACTTAAGTTTTTATAAACTACTTAATTACAATGTATCGCTTTTAACATGTAATGTAGACATTACGTCTTAAAAGGGACAAATAATAGTCATTATTATCATCATCATCAAACCGTGTTGATCCACTGCTCCATTGTCCCATGTCGTCAATTTGACAAATACAAGTTATATGTCCATTTATTACTATGTATTTTATAATATACCCAGTAAAAATTTCTGTAATTGAGACTTTCACATCAAGATATCTTATTCAGATTGTTTACATGGAGGATAGTTTGTTTCACAAGCATTGTCCTACTATATAATAATCAATGTGCTGACATAAAATATTGCAAAGAAATAAAAATGTGAATAACTTGAATAAGGTTATAAGTTTATTATTTTTTTTTTTTATTATCGTCATATATTTTTTATCGTATTTTCAAGGCAATCATATTTTATTGATAATTATACAATCTGTTATTAAATTATCCTTAAAAAGTAGTATTCATGTGATTAATATCTTTTAGTTATGACCAAAGCAAGAGCTGTAAGTGGAAACAAGAGCCAATTCGTACAAAATCGACACGTCCGTTGTTCCATAAATTATAATATTCACTAATTAAGTTACACCGCTGTGGTATGGAACTTCATACTTTTCTGTTTTTTCTTTAGGTAGGTTGCGTTCAAAGGAGCTGCGGGGCGAGGGGCGCGGGCGGACGGAATTAAGAGGGAGAGAGGGGGAGGCCCGCCCTGGATACCGAGAGGAGTTTTAACCAATTAATTTTGTTCCTCAACGCAAACTCCGCTATATAATAAGGTATAAGTAGGCATTAACTGAGGCGCGCCGATAGCTGGCCGGGCCGGGGGCGACTCCGTCTCCTTGCCTCTTATAACGATGTTTTATTTCTTGTTAAGCTTTCCGTTTCTCCACTTTTAATATTTAATAGCATTTTCATGGCTCATGTTTATAGCGCACTTACGAATTCCCGACATTATTGATGTTGTTTTATCGCTATCATTGTTTGCCGACAGCGCCGTGTCCGACGTTACGATTAAGCAAATGTCCTCTTACGCGCGCTATTAAGCTGAGGTACACTACGTGACTTTATTACTCTACCAAAATACCGGCCAAATACGCCATACAATTGTACAAGATAACAAACGATCGTACAAACAAATACATTTACAACACATTATCATATTGGAAGATTTTAGAAAACGCAACTTAATCATTCCTTTAGCTAAGTATGTAGAAACATATTATGTTCTTGTAAACACGTGTTAATATTACAAAAATCTTACAACGTAATAAGGACGTGTTAAAAAACCATACATAAAATCGCGTAGTTACCGAGATTCTTAACCCCCTTCTCTTCACTTCCCTCACGATCATGAGATTGACTTATGTCGTACAGTTGGCGAGCGTGCCATATGGCAGCGCTACATGCATATACCTTCAACGGATTCACATAATTAACTAAGAATAAAGAAACGGACATAAAAAAAGCTTATTTGGCTCGATTTGGAACCGCGACTAAACAGTGCAAAGGGGTTTCCTTTCTCCCATTCGCCCGGAGCTACGAAGATTTAAAAATAAGTTGCTTACAAAAACAACGCGCCCGCGCCTCCGCCCGTCAGCGGCTCGCGCGGCGATATGACGCTCTTAAAAAACATCTCTTAACAATATACATTGTGTTGTTAAAAAACAGAGACGCGCGCGCCACAAAAAACAAACCGCAGAACAGTAATACGGTTAAAAAGCGAAGTGCAGCACGCGAGCCGAGACACCCTTTCCCTTTTGAGCGTCGCGCGCTACCTTTTTTATCTAAGTAGGGTACAGTTTTTTACGCCGCGATGCTACGTATAAATTAATAAACGTACGTGCTCATAATCTGCCGCTCGGAACACTTTCGGCTTTGTGTTTTTTTTTATTATAAGCCAACATTCATTTGTTTTTGTACGTGGTGGCGGAAATGGTAGGTCTATTGATTAAGGTACGTCCGCCGCGCGGCGCTCGGCGACAGGTGCTCGGCGCTAAGTCTGCATTAAATTTAAATATCTCTTGCTGAATTAATGGTGGTTATAATGCAAACCGTAATTGTAACTTGTTCACGTTTTCGAACCAAAAGAATTACTTACCTACTTGTAAGAAGAAACACATGTTTTGGGGACGATTATCAAAATAAGGAGAAACTCAAAAGATTAATAATACGTTCCATTGTACAGAAACCTCTGTACAGATAATGTGCAAGGCAAGGTATTTATTAATATTATTTTTGTGCAAGACATTAATGTTAATAGAATCTGTATCTGATTCACATGTAGCTATAAAATGATAATAAAGAATATAATAACACTTGTAAATATAGAAACAAATCATATAGGGATTTGTTAATCATTTGAGAGAAAAATGAGGAGCTTTTCAACTATTTCGCAGCTGACTGCCTCTGTATCCGGTACCCAGGGACTTCTGCATGTTGCATTCGACATACCAACAACTTCTGCATACCGGAAGATGCGAGGGGAAATATTTTTTAGCTAATAACGTTAAAGTCACATCGTTTCGCCTAAGACTATACATAACTTACTATATCTGGTTACTTAAATGATAATTGTATATTGCATGCAGTGTTTACCTATAAGATATTGTGCATTAAGCATATAATATTGTGTATGTTGTACCAAGCATGTTATAATGTAATAATTGTTGGTAAACCAAATAAATAAATAAATAAATAAACAATATTTCACGTGTTCACGTTAGTGATATCGTGCTTATCAATCAGATCCAATAAAAAAATTAAACAACGCCTATTGTGTCTAGTCATGTGCAAATTATATCAGTCCTTAAACAGTTTTTATTTGAACATCACTGAAAAACACTTCAAAATAGACACAGTATTGTACAAAACAAACTAATTAACAAATTATAAGTTATTATGACTGTGCACAGTTTTGTATGGGATAGAGCAAAAAAAAAGTGACAAAGGGGAATATTCGAGTTGCCAAATGTACTGAGAGACACCTGTGTCAAATTGTTCGTGTTCTTATATGGCGGCGACGCGCTCGGTTTCGGCGACGTTCTCAAAACAGAACTGCACACAATGGCAGGAAATATCATCATTGAAAAGGGTCAAGAGTTGCAGAGCGGACGAGTTGAATAACTTTTATCGTTCAATAATTGGAGTGTAAATAAATTATGGCTGCTTCAAGTCTCGTTTCTATTGCGTAGATTGACATACTGGTAAACGGACCATTTGATAGTAAGTAGTCCCCGCCGTCTTACACGGGTTGGACTTACTTGGACATACGAGTATGTATGCAAACTAGAAACGTCGTCAAATGACAAAGCATTACCAGTTTTAAATGGACATTGTATTTTGAGTATACGTGGTGCTGAAGCGTTTGAAGAAACGCTGTGGTAAGTTCAGATATTATAAATAGCGTTTCAATTTAATACGACTTACTTCTAAAGGGCGTCAGCTCATTTATAACTCACCTGAGATACAACTTTGTACCAATTTACCATTGGATACAACCATTGAATACCAGCCCTGGTTATAGTATTCATTTACCAGCAAAGGCATTCCTAGCGTTATATATATGTATATGAACATCATTGCTTATTTCCTATATAGCCTTTACGTTCCTCGAGTCAACAATTCCAAGCGCATCCAAAACAACATGTGTGCATTGTGTCACTGTGTTTGAAAGAAAAACAAAGAATATAATATGTCATAGCATAACAATGTAAGAGAAGTTAAACGTCACCACAGAATTCACCCCGTGTGCCGCGCGCACCTCTGTCGTTTACACGGAATTTCACTGGAAGCGGGGCATTTTCCGCTCATCCACAGCGAAATTTAAACAAAAGGGGTAAAAAAACACCATCACTGGTGCAAGTGTCGGGGCTCAACGCGTAAAACCATAATAAACGTCAATGAATATCGAAAGATCGGCTTTATTAATTTGGCGGGCGCGATATAAATGAACGAGTTGATTGGTTATGGGGTTTTTGGTGGCATTTTAATTTGTGTGTATCGATTACACTTGAGAACGAGTGCGTTCGTGCTGTTTCACTCCCTGAGCGAGAGAATGCTTGGAAAAAAATCACAATATCAACGTAAAAGTTTCGCGCCAAATACTCAGCGCGCCTTCGAGTGTTTTGCGGAAAACTCATTTAATTTAAGGCTTTTTTTAAATTAAAATATTTCAATTTTAAAAAAAGCAGGGACGTGCGCGGCGCTTCCGCTGCCGAGTGCAGTCATAATTGCATGCCCCTTGTATAATTTAATTTTATCTAGGCGGGTTGTAAATAAACGTTTTCGGAGAAAACCACAGTAATGCGTCTCAAACGAACAACACACGTACCATATCCAGATAATATGTAAGTATGTACATGCATATATTAATACAAATATATGTACACATATTTTCACATACGGTACGTACATATGTAGGTATATATGAGCACTAATGATTTGGTAAAATTGTAATGAAATTAAACTAAAACAAAAACGATAACTACCTGAGGAGAATAAAGAAAATTAATTGAGTTGGTATACAAAGAGATGGTTGGCCCAGATCTCCGAACAACTTGAAGTACCTGTCAGCGCCGTCCTGGAAGCAGGCGATGGTACCGATTAAATTGGAAACAGACACTCACAAGATTCTCACCAAGGGACAAACGAACGCTTAAGAAGAAAAACTATAGGTACTTCGCATATTTGGCAGTAACTATGTATAACGGGTGCCACTTTTCTCCTTTCTAGCACTAGTCGCTACTCGTACAAAGTGCGCCAACAGCGACCAGCCGAAACTAAACGACACAAACGATTCGTATATCAAATAAACGTTTTCCTACTCTTTAAAAGCTGTACGATGTTTAGTAAATGCACGTGTACATGATACATTTCCGGACAAATTTTTGTTATTATTATTATTTCTATATAGTCATGTCCCTTACGTTGTAGGCAGAAAGCACCAAGTCTATCCTTACAGACCGTGTGCCTTTTGCTTTTGGTTTGTTGTTTGTGATGTAGTACACTCCCACTATTCACCAGTCATGTTATAGCTACGTTCCACCTTGGAATAGAGGGCGAGCCCATCGCCATAGATTACACATACTGCCTTTACGTAAATAAAACAATACCATATATAATAGCTTGGACATCCCAAACGCGACCATTAATACCAAACTAAGCATCAAGAGAGCCTGTGTTATAATGACCAATATTTATGCTATAGTCCTTTGACTATATACATATATAGTCGAAGGAGTTAACATCGGCCAACGGCTACACATTACACGGGACAGCGATATAAACGGTTTCGTACGACGCAAATCCGATACGGGCCGGTCGGTTCGTGGGCAGAGCGTCGAGCTGGCTGGCGGCTGCCTCGGCACGCGGTTACGTGGCCGCCGCCGCCGCTCAGCTGCCGATCGATATTTAATCACATTATGCCATTACAAGGTACTGCTGCTGCGACTGGCTCCCTGCGCGTGGACTCCGAATGTGTGTGTTATTTGTTCAGTAAAAACAATATCAACTAGATAAACGAAAGTATAACTATGCTCTATATTTAGACGTCAGTTTCCTTTAGCGGGTGGTAGGACAATTCTGGGGTTCGTTCGGGAAACTCGCTACGTTAAAGTATGTAGCACAGTTCGCAAACGCATCGGTCGGAAGGGTGTAATCGTATCCGCAAGTGAGCTAGAAGCGACTGACTATCGCAGTCCTTCGGAGTGGCGATATGCCTGTCACTAGTCTTGAATAGGATTAACATACAACTCAATACAAATTATACTCATTGGATTAACTAACACTAACAGTTATATGCCTACAATCCTATTCGAGATTCTATTTGTAGTTGCATTTATAAGTGTACACATTCAGGTTGATATAACTCTGTAATATATACTGGAAAAGTAGTATAGTGTAAACGAACATAAACAGTACTGAGGTGTCGACTTTATGCCACATTAATATGTCACGAGATTTGCTCACGAATGACAACAAATACAACTACCTACAACTTTTGTTTTCGCGCCTCGTAGTAAACGCTGGTGTGTGTGTGACGCTGTGTGTCAGCGTCGCGGCGCCGCGCCACGCAAAGTTTGGGATGTTTTTCCCGCCTGCGACCTATAAAGGTCTTGTGCACACTCCGCTTTCGAGAGATTTGTTTTTACGCAACCGCGATATTTGTACACATCAATGTTGAACTCACATTAAAATAGTTAACTAAAAGCTCTTTGTAACTACGGGACTAATTCATAACACATGTATGTATTTATTTACGATAGTATACCTGAATTACAACCACTACTTTATGCCAAATAAACATAACACATTCCGACTAACCCATGAAACAATAAACTTAAGTCAGCGGCTGACACGGTCAGTCAGTCCAGTCAAGTCGGCAGCCCGGATGATCCGGTAGAAAAACCGCACAGGAAACTAAAGACAATTTTCGACCAGTCAGCACTTACAATAGCAATAAAAACCTATTAGCTACTAAGTAACAAAAACAGGAAACCAGAAACGGCCAGCCGTCATCAATTACGACAACTTATTAGATAAATTAAAAAAAAAAACATCCAGCGCCGGAAGTGATAACGACCTCGTCTCACGAGTCGAGTCACGAGCACACGGTGGATTGATAGTTTTTTTTCTGCTAGTTTCGAACAAAAAACGGCCGATTCATCTCGCCATAAATCATTAAAGTTTCTTCACTTTCGCTGACGTTCATTGTGTGCGATCACGTCAACTGTGGCCCG
The DNA here is from genome assembly GCA_018244795.1 of Parelbella ahira ahira. NCBI lineage: Eukaryota > Metazoa > Arthropoda > Insecta > Lepidoptera > Hesperiidae > Parelbella > Parelbella ahira. The sequence goes on along the minus strand of DWME01002791.1, from coordinate 9,301 downwards.
TGCGCGCACACGAACAAATGACACGTAGATAAATAGCAACGTAAAGGCGAGTACACACAAAACTGTTCAATCGATTACTGACTTTGAAATTTATCGAATAGGAATTGACAACTAGTCTAACGCTTATTAGAATGAAGTGTAACATTACAGCATATATGTAGCTCAATAATAGATATCATCATCGCATGCGAATCACATAGCGTCACAGTACAAGCGATGAGTAATGGAATAATTAATGATCGGTTTGTACTATAAACGCGGTATAGATTATAGATTATTAGTAGGTGCAGTAAACTACCCAATCTATATACAAATAACTATTCATACACGGTCATGCGATTACGACGTTTTAAAATTTAAACCTATAGTCATTATCTCCGTAGTAACAGACATACTAATACAAACAGATGTCTTAATTTACTTTGACACACATTTTAACTACATATTTAAGCTTTATATCTATATATACAAAATTATTAAGTCAGGAGGTAATATTTTCGGCTACGGCTAGTTTGCCAAAGGCGATGGTATTGGCATCTAGAGTTCTAGATTATTGTGCTCCCATCTGCACAATATCAATTTTGTCGTTACTCGCAGCAATTTAACTCGATCTAGGGATATTAGTACGCAAAGCCTAAATTATAGATTGTCATACTGTCAACAATATAGCAAGAGTTATTCATATCTGTGAATATAAAAATGAAAAGCATCATAAAAAGCTTTGATATATAAATAAATCCATCAGATTGAAATTTATCGACTCCATCAATCAACTAATAACTTTCGTGTGTACGTATATAGTTGAATAGCTTAAAACGGAACTGAAGTTTGAGTGAACTTTTATGGATCAATGCGTTATTGGAAACGAACGGAAATCTGTATAAATACATTAATCGAATATAAGCGGAGAAACATTTAAAATCGCATCAAACCTTTATATATAAAATAGCGTATAAACATTCAAATGACTATTCATTTCTCGTAAACGGCTTTAATATAATACAGCAATATGAACAAACATATAATGTATATAAATCAAAATAGAAAACAACTATTCAAATGCATGTTTCAAAATGTACACGGGCGGAAGTAGAACCCGGGAGCCTTTGGTACACTGTGACCATGGCCCAAAGTGGTCCCGTCTCAATAATTAAAATTAACTACAAAGTCTACAATTAACAGTCAAAATATAATATTGCATCTTATATACATTTCAATACTGTACAAATAAACATAGGTGCTGTTTCAATTTCATCACAATCATTAACCTATATTATCTTTTATTATTTCACTTTGAAACTCTCATACTATCTAATAATAGGAAGATTTAAAACCATAATCCGATACGCTAACGACGAGCTGGTTCCTCTACAACGCATACCATAAAAAATAATTACTACACACTCTTAAAATACCTAATTTTAAGCATTACATATCATTTACCCCACAATGAAATCGTATAATCTTAACCACAATTTCACAAGAACGTATTTCACAAGTGTAGAGTCAATGCTACTCAAAAATAACTCTAGTCATGATACGAGGTGCAAATGATTTGACACTGATGAGCGTACATTGTGTTAAGTGATATGGTAAAAAGTAAAAAGTAATAGTAATATTATGTAGTCGTTAATAAACAACAGATATAAGTTACCAAGCAGCAGAATTGAAATTCTGTTCCACGTTAAGTTTCATTTGGCGGGCGTTTGGGTTCCCAACAAAAGGAAAGTCAAATGTAAATTGATAAAGACAGAACAATTAATTATTTCTAAAAACGAGATCCAATTTGAATTGAAGTTAACCCTTTGCACTCGCGACCGTTTTCGCTTGCGCGAACCAGCAATTCGAGACGATTGCAGCGAAATATGGCAAACACTCTACAAGTATTTAATAAACATTTATAAACAAACAAACGTGTACAAATAATACAATTTCACCAGCTTATTCATTTATATGTCGGAAACAGAAAACTTTGTTAATATTAGGCTCTGTAATCAGTTTTGGTGTGATATTTTGTGACACTACGCGTAAAACTTAAGTGTCCATTTGTACACGACAATTTTTAAAACCCTATATCCGATTTGTTTCTCATATTTCCGTACAAATGTCATCACATATAGCATTTAGAATCTAAGTCATTCGAACTGCTTTAGAGAGGAGAAATATAATTAAAAAGACAAAAGCCTGGAGACTGTGAAATAATTAAGTTAACAATTACAATATACCTACTTTATTACAAAAACTTTCAATCAACAAATCTTATAAAGAAAAATTTAACGCGTACGTACCTATCGACTACTGTGCGTGTCACACAGAGAAACGACCATACATTATTATATCTTCGCAATTGTATTTTAATGAATGAGAAATAAATCATGAAAGTGTAACAATTCGCGATACATATAGCAAGACAAGATTGATGATACGCGCTCGTTGCATCTCCAAATGTATACCACACGGTGGCGTTCCTTGTAGCTTGTCAGTCAGTTTTTGCGCAGTGGAAAATTAAATACAAAGCTAACACATGCAAATGTATGCGACGGCAAGGTTGCGTGAAACTCCTCGTTAAATCCGAGCTACGTTGTTAACGAACGTTCGCTATTAGTCGATAACTAGGACGAAATGTCCCGCGTAAAGTGCATTTGCTACAATGTTTTCATAACGTTTTTGGAAGAGCAATTAATCGACATGAACATTGTATACCGGCAGGATTTACAAGTTTTCTTTTAATTACTCGTAATATATGTATATTTATAAGCAAAATATACTCATAACACTTTGTTAATTGTTATTTTATATCTTTTTTTTTACTTGGTTGCTTGATTTCAAATTCATTGCTTTTTCTTTCTATTTATTCTGTAACAGAGCCATAAGCCAGACATCCTGCAGAATTTTTTGAACAATTAAATAATTTAACGATTCGTACCATCTTTTCAAGATAATCTAAATGTCGTATAGTACAATGACTCGAGGCAAGTTTTAATACACGCTTGTAAAGTTTCCGAAAAAGAAGCTACTGCGTCGAAAGCTTCCCAGTGTCGTCGCCGCGGACACGTTTGTTCAAGTGAGTAAAATTTGAGAATCTTACTTGCAATTGCTTTGTGAAAACTTCTGATTCAGGTACTTGCTGATTTAGAAATACTGTGTAAAATTTGTAAAGTTATTTGTAAAATAATTTTATTACTGTTTGAGTTATTAAATGACAAAAATTACAATTTCTAAAATATCAATGCGTTTCATAACATTGGAGCTCCTCGGTGTAATTAAATTACTTCAAAAAACGGAACGGAACGAATATAATTTACGGAAAATTATTTGTAGTCCAGAGAATATAATCAGAAGAATATTATCATTAGGAATATAATACAATCAGTGTAACGACGGATAAGATGTTGCAACAAGACCGACAATTCCTTTTAGACGTTCCCTACTCGTCTCGCCCAAACCCCAGTACGAAGAAAACATCGCTCATGTAAATTTAATTATATTGCCAAATGTACTGCAAGAAAGCTCAGTGAACTTGCAGCAAATACCAGAACTGTAAATCCATAAATAGCTTATAAGAAATAGAAAGAGCACAACCATTTGCATATGAAGAAAGTGCGCAGGCTTTTGTTGCCTAAAATACGCCTCTCGTCAAGCAGCATAATCTTGAAACATGTCAAAATTAATAGACCAGCAAACGAACTATGTATCCGAAATTTGTTCCCGTAGCGTATCGTATCCCGTGGCCATAGCGTTGTCCGTAAAACATGCACGCGACTACCGAGTGCATCTCTAATCCAAAATCGAAACAGTAATAATACAAGTGCAGTGAATATAAAAAAAAATTCGCTAGTTAAGTTCAAGATGCGCAAGACGACTTCGAACTCATAGCAGCCATTTTTTTGGAATTTCACGAGCGTGTTGCTAGTAGATTGTCTTTTCAAATATTCTGCGGCAAATGCGATTTATGACGCAGGACTGTTGAGAAAATGTGAACAAATACCTACAAGAGAGAGGATTTGGGGACGTAGACAGCTGGGTACAAGTATTTTCAAACAAAAGGCACGGGTTCTTTTTTCTTGAAATAGAACTTTTATAAAATATGTGAGAATTGCGGTGAAGTTCTAGAGGATTACACTGAAAAATTTTATTTTTAAATAAAATTAGAACTATAACACTCTAGACTCACAAATTATCAGCCAGACCTCGTAAAAGTCTTATCAGGCACAATACGGTTTTACCAGAAATAATTCAAGTTTTCAATGCCATTTCAAATTTTCTATAGAGGTACAGCCTAAAAGTGAGCATTAATTTTTTTTTTTAAATTTTTTTCAATATTTCCAAACCGAAATTTAGGGGCGTTCTATTTTTACCTATTACGTATGGTGACTATTGGAACGCATTTATAAATAAACAAACAATATTATTGACGTAATATGTAAGGCTTGTCAGGGGTGTCATTACAGAGTTCCGTAATGATCATTTTAAATTGGAAAACAGTTTCTTTACCAAAGGAAACTCCGCTTGTTTTAAAAAAAGTTTCACAAAGACTTAGTCAGTGTTACGTCGCTGCCTAAGAATTTAATATACAAGGAGAATTGAAAATGTTTCTAAAGATAAAAATGAATTTATAAAATAATTCAATAATAATTCAATAATAAAAAATATTAATGGTTAATATACTTACTATTATTTCTTATATCATTCCGAATTTGTATATATTTATGTAAGCAACTATATTATATGTTATTAAATATTTAACGTATTCATTTTCTAGTAATACAGTTAAACATAGTAAGCACTTGGGATAATTATGATAGGGTATTAGGTGTAGTGTATTATTAGGTTTGAATTAGGTGAAAAATCTTTTTATTATAATTACATCCTAGATATGTTTGTTACCTCTCGTTACGTTCTATCTTTAACATAATAAAAGTTGGTGCACATATACATTGAAAATCATTCATATTATCAAATTAAATAAAATTATTTATAATAAAAAGTTCAAAATACATATTCTAAATTTGAAAATTTTATTAAGACGTAACAATGATTAAATAAATATTCACTTAAATAATAAAAAGCCACATAATGCACTCTTTCGTTTACTGATGTTGAAGTCGTCTCATAACTGAACAATATAATTAAGCCAAAACACTCTTTACACGAAATTTGTTGTATTTGATGGGCGCGGAGGGAAACATGTTGAGCACGCGGTCTTTGAACCTGCAGGCGCCCCACTACACAATTTTGTATTCCCTTTTCACAATTAAATCCTGAATCACTTCCAATTCTACAGTAATTTGCTAAGTGATGGGTTTTCACCCCGTACGTGGAGGACAAAAGCCATCGAATTTATAATTGTGAATAAATTACCCATAAAAATATATTGTAGGAATGAAAAATTTGTTTAGCAATCTGAAAAGGACAGATACAAGGAATACGACGGAAGAATAGATTAATTGTTAGACTGAAGGTAAAAACCTTGAACGGGATGTGATAGTAATTCTGATATGTGTATAATCTACCAGTCGACAGCGCTCATTGGGGGAGGCCTACGTCCAGCAGTGGACTGAAATAGATTTATGATGATGATGATGAGAGTCGACACGTCTTAGAGTATATTATATCGACAACCCTAATTCTAGAACTGAATACAGTTTTATTGCTGTCGTTGGCATTATATCCAATCTACCCATGTTTATGTATCCTTATCACATTTCTCTGTTCAAAGAAATTAAAAAGTAATAGTACGGAAACGTTACATAAACATCAAATTGTTAAGTAGCTCTCATGTGTTTTTTAAGCAACAACCACATGATAATTGCAGGCGAACAAACAAAGAACCCTAGCGGCTAGTGTGGCGCCAATTTGCCACGAACACGACTCACGTGCCGTATTTATATGTATGAATACAATATATGACAATGACTACATGGTACACGCTTATAAAGATCCATGCTTCTATGGACAAGACAGGGATACAAACATTATTTTTTATATCTACTATTCACAAATCCAATGTATCCTGTTCACAAGTGATAATCGTAAAATACGTTGAAGTCATAAATTAATAGTAATGCAAGCAACACAATCAGCGCTATCAGGCACGGTCGGTGTCCCGCGGGAGGCGAAGCTCACGCGTTATATTTATAACGGCCACCGTCAATATCAATCCCGGGAAATAGAGAGGAGAGCTGTGCTCACACGAATCTACTCTTGTACTGACTTACATGCATTGCTTACGTCAAAAAGGACATAGGGTTGATTTCTTAAATTAAGCGGAATAAAAGCAAAACAAACGACGAACGGAAACAACGTGCTATGTGAGACGAAGACCGCGAACAATATACTTGTCGTACCATATAAAGCTGTAAGAGGAAAACGATGGAAATTCTAGCGAAAATTAACTTGTAAAGAGGAAGCAAAATAATTCTGCAGCGCAAAGTATAAATTGTAAATACGCGTAAGAATGTAAATTAGATCCATAGTAATTAAGTTGTTCAGCTATATATCAGCAATTAATTTCAATTATAATTAACAGTACTGTCGGTGCCAAATTCTGACGGCTAACGGCCATCGCATATATCACAAACAAAACCGAAACTAATAAAAAAATATAAGCGAACGTAAATTTGTCACGCATTGTTAAACGGATAATCGGTTAACTAAACTGATAATAATTTAAGGGCAATGCAAATAATAGCATCGTCGGTTAAGGGGCCAATTACCCGCCGGCAACGATCCTCATGTGCAATATTTATAGCGACCGTTATTAATCCCGACGAACGCTCACTCACGCGAACCGCCGCTTATCTAGCGGAAGGGAAATTGGCCTGACAGTATGCTACAATATTTATGAGTTGGTACTATGGAACGTTCACAATAGTTAACGACACATACATAATTGCAAATATGAATGTGTACAGTATATATACCTTGGGGTTGTTCGAGTCGTATGAAGAAGACATTGCGTATAATTCATTAAAAAGTTTTCTTATAATTTACCTACCTAACAGGTGTGCGTCTCTAGAGCGTAGCGAAATTTACATGTACAACGTAGGGAAAAAGACAGTCTGAGAGCCCCAAAAATGTTTAATGAGACGCTTACCACCCCTAGGAGGAGGCCGTGGCGGGGACGGTTAACGAACTGCAGAAAAGGACCGCTCTTTGAAGAAGAGTGGGGAAACGTGAATTTGATAAATCGTATAAATTGTGGGGACGACGCCGAAACGGCAAGAAATTTTTATTTTTAACAAGATGTACTTGATATAGATTACACGGCAAAAAATCAGTCTAGACTGAAAAAAATGAAGCCAATAAGATGTAATAAAGTTTAAGGGATATGTTTTCATTGACTAACCACAATTATAAATTTATTGGAACATTTGTAACGGGAAGATATAAACATAAAGATTGTGGTATGAAATGAACAAACGATATTAGTAATATATTTTTCGTAAAGTACGAAGCGGACAAAGAAACAACGCCGAAAACCGTCAAAAAACAAGACAACACCTGAATGCGTTCGTGACATGATAAAAATAACGACGGATAGGCATCCGAGTGGGAGCGGGCAGGAAGTCCACTCGGGAACTGTGTCAATGTCGGCGTATCACGGACTCGTGCTTTTCTTTTTTTCACTCTCTCTTGTCTTTTTTACGTTTTTTACACATTTTTAGCGTACCGCACCGGCGCGCTCAATGTCATGCGGGCGATACCAAACAAACCTCGCGTCGGCCATCGAGTGCAACGTTATCACTGTTTATTTACATGTGTCAATTTTTACTCTCCTTTTTATCACGTGCTATGACGTTGTTATTAAGTATATTAACTTATTATCTATTCCACTCAATTTGGTTAATTTTTAATGGTCGAATAATAATTGAATTAAAAGCACTTGTTTCTCTTTATATCAATTATTTCCGTAAATATAATACATACCTATAGCTATACATATAAGCATAAGCATTCAGCGAGGTATTAAAAATCTTCGGTATACGAGAAAATAATGAAAAGTAATCGTAAAACATATTAGAGCATCGTCTCAAGGTTTATTTTTTCACCATTTCAAAGCCAATAATATGTAAATCACAGAACATAAAACACTGGAAACCAACCTTTAAACATTAAAATGCTTATATTGTTTGGAATCTAAAAACGTTAAACAGAAATATACGTTAATTAAAAAAACCAATATGAACGTGTCTATTTGTAAAGTGAGAGAAATTAGCCAGAATTTTAACCTCGAACACGTGGTCCAGTGAGATTAAAATCTAAACCAATAATAATCCTGAGAACAAAGAGACAAAATAAACGCCATGATTATAAAACCGGTCTTCGGTGATATATCTATATAAACTTTCCGTTTTGTAATACCATTTGCGATCACCATGGCGTCATGTGTGATCATGAATTGTCAGGTAACCATTCGAGCTACACAAATAAAACTAATAGTATCTAACATTAGCTACTTTGACTGGACATCTCTCATCGATTACAATTAAATACATATATAACGCTGAAATGATAAGCTAATATCATTATATATTAAGTCGATGTAATTTACGATCAAATCGTTGTAATTAAAATAATTTAACAAAAAAAAATATTTAACAATCACCAAAAATAGTAATTTGGTAAGCAATATTGTTTGATTGCACCAAGCTGTTCTGTATATGACGTATGAGCGAGCTTTATTATTGAAAATTTATTCTTTTGTTACAAAGAACAATGAGAAAGTAACTAAAATTCTGAACAGTTCGGAAATGTTAAGAGCATTTTTCATGTAACTACTACTTTTCACTACTTTAAATATGAACAGAATATGGCAATGAAATTTTAAAAAATCTCAGCCGTATTCCTCGCGGCGAGACAGCGTGAAGCGGCGACGTACGTACATATGTACATCCTATATACCTACATTGTATAAAAACTTCTAAAACAAAAGGGCAAAATTTTAAGTTTCCATAAGCAAGTGGGTTCAACGGATGTACGTATTTAAAGTTGACAGACAACTATGTATATCTAAATAAATAAATATAGTGTAGAATCAAATTAGTTAATATGTCAAGTTTTGTTGTATATGTATGTGCCTGGTAATATACCACTTTAAGTTTAAGCACCAAATCTTTTACTAACTATCAAAAGAATAACACTGTTAAATGATATTTACAAATTAATTGCACTTAAAGTGGTAAACAGCATTGCTGTTTTAATCGCCGCCAATGTAACTTAGTTAGTCTGCCAACCCGCACTTGGCCAGCGTGGCAGACTATGGCCTTAACCCTCTCAATATGAGAGGAGACCCATATTC
>DWME01002790.1:0-19900 GCA_018244795.1 Parelbella ahira ahira | reverse complement strand
AGTTTCATTTTGACGTGCAAAAAGTGTTCTATTGAACCAATTTTGAATAAATGACATTTGAATTTGAATTTGAATCACGACATACCTACTATATTGTGTGTGTTACACGTTTAAATATTTGTTACTAGGTAGCCGGTACAACAGCTTTTATATACTCAGATCAAGAACTAAAAACATTACGTTCTTACGATTGAAGAAATCCATGTAAAATTGATTCTGTTCTGTCTTTATTATAAAATACTAATGCTCTAACATAATGACTCTAGCCTTATCTAAAGTCCGTTACCCAACAGAAAAATAGGGCGTATCAAATAGAATGTAAACATGAAATAATTTATGTTCATTGAAACATATCTGGTTGTTATCTTAATATTACACATTGAAAGATAACTTTAAATATACTTTATGACGAGCAAAACAAACATAATGCGATAAAAAGAATAAATAGACAGCCACATATTAACATGGATATATTTCTTTTACTATAGGTACTCTATTCCTTTTTCTATAGACATTTCCAAGCCAAATGAGGACATAGTCTATTGATATCGATAGATAAAACAGACGCATCTCGTATTCCTTGTAATCGAAAATTGTAACTTTGCATCTATCCCAGAATATTTGAGTTTTTTTGCATAATGAATTGTCATAACCAAAAAAAAAGATCTGTGATTATCTTATGAGTTAGATAATATTCTCAATATTGGTTTTGATGACCAAGAAAATACGTCGATGTTCTTTAATTCCCATATTAATTCAATCGTTTTATTGTACTTTTTCTTATTCTATATTTAAATATTCCATCAAATTTTGATATCGACACGAAAAAGGTTTTAGTATCAAATCAGCCAGTCCTATGTAACGTAAATTTTTTCCTTATAATATTGTTCATTAAATATATATACCTAATATGTTTTAGAGATCTAGTGTAGGGTATCATTTGGCGACCTCGTTACTAAATCTACATCTAAGGCGTTACATACACGTATTACACTCAGAATGATCTAATGAATAACAAGAATTCCCGTATCTTTCATCACGAAAATTATAGTGATGTACATAGAGCATAGCTGTTATTTACGACGCTGCTTGTAATGTTGGCAATAAAATGGTTGGACTTGTCCTATTAATTAATTCTTGATCCTCATGATTAGCGATACACCGCCCAGATAGTCATGATCCAGTCACGAGAGCCGCGCCTAAAGTTTGGCAAAGCATTAATTAATGTAACAACTTCACGATATTGTTATTTGGTCTGCAACGCATGATTTATGTAGTCACAATTATAGTGATTAATACAGACACCGACTGCTTCTAGTGATCGTGGGTTCGAATCCCGGTTCAGGTTATTATTGTTTTTTTTTACTTAGTTTTCCTAGTAGAAATTTCTGGTAGTGGCTGAAACTCTGGTACCGTGCCCAGTGTATGGTAATGTGGTAGTAGACCACTGCTCCCATCACGTCACGACACTTGTAAATACCTAAGACGATCATTAGAAAAATATGTTCAAAGGCACAAATCTTATTATTTGCTTCAACATACATATTTTTATAGCGTTCTAAAATCGTAATATCACGCCTATAATCCCCGAAGAGGAAAACAGATGAGTATAAATACTTAATACATAGGTACTTGTAAATACCTAAGCGCGATCATTAAAAAAATATTATGTCCAAAGACACAAACCTTGTTATTTGGTTTAACTTACAAATACTTAACAAACATACTAAATTTGTTTTTTTCCTTTTTGAAATGTACGTGCTGTCGTTCTTTTAATGGACCTAATGCAGGTGGTAGGCGTACACTCGAGGTCGAAACAACGACATCGGGTTGAACAACTTGAGAATCAACATGTCACTATTAGGCTGGTCGTGGGCGGCCGGCTATTGCCAACTTCGGTTTTAAAAGATTAAATTGCGCCATTACCAACAACAGAAGGTTAAAGTACATTTAAATTAGGTTAATACTTTGACAAAAATTAAAAATATCGTGCAAAATGTGACCAAATTAAAAACGCAATAAATTTGCTTACTTACACAGTATTTAATTTCGTCGTATTTTTTATTTGTACTTAAATAGAAGTATACGAAATCTGCATTTATAATATCAACCTTCAAACTAACAGAAAATAAAATTGTAATATCTCAGTATTTTGTATGAATATTTCTCACGACTGTACCTACTGCTCTAAAGTGCTCTATTAACTTAAGTGAGTTCAAAATGTACAGTGTCATACAAAAGTTCACTTTGAGTAGAAGTGTAACTAACTGTTTCACACCTACAACGATGGCTTATTTCTCAACACAGTATAACCATTGTTTACGTTGATTTACCAATACTATTTGCTTTACAAGTATCCTCCAAGACTCGTTAATTAATAAATATTGTTGAAATATGTTGGCACCTCAAATGTTAATCCTATTTTGAATTTCGAAATGTATATTTGTTTCCTGTCACGTCGAACAGAAGAGCCCAATGACCTACTTAACATCCAACTAAGCATAGCCCTTCCTTCATAAGCATGACATGAATGGAATTCGAACATAGACCGTTACTTTATAAAAAGCAGTGTTTAAAAACAAAGCTTAAATAACGGTACAACATTGAATAACACGAAATTAGTGTTAATCGTAGCTTAGGGGAAATTTTCCAATACTGACATTGAATATGTATAAACCGATAATAACTAATAATACAAAAATATATCTATAAAAATAGAACGTATTGTTTATTAAAATAAAATATGGACATCATTATCAAGTCAACTATTCAAGGAAAATAAAAATCACGTTTGTACTCACAGACTTTTTTTAATGAGTAAGAACTAAACGTTTAGTTTTCCAACGTGTCTATCTCCGTTCAGACTTATGGTTTACTTGTTGCAATCAAATCTTGTACCATACTTTTTCTTTTCACTCTACTTTCCCGCGTTTTTTCCAACATATCATAGAAATGGTTTACCGGCTCAAACCACCCATAACCCTGCTCAGCTTGACCTAGCCACTTGTGTCCGTTAGGGTCAAACAAAATCAGATGGCCTACTGGGCAGTTCTCCACAAAATCACCTTGGAGGATACTTCCGTCTGGGTAGGTATATCTACCCGGACCATTGTAGGACCAATCCTTAAATAATCCTTCGTATCTGGCACCATTAATAAACGTTATGGTGACTTCCTCGTTACCACCCAGCTTATCTGCATCCCAAGCTCCAACGTAAATGTCGCCTTCTGCTGTGGTGTACTTGCCTGGTCCTGTCGTAGAAAAAATATATAAATACTTATAAACATACCTACAAATTTTAGAGCTCATGCACTGATGCTCTCATGCTCTCTAAGTCGTGTAAACTGTGAAAATTTGCACTTGGCTAAGGTGGTTAGACTACGGCCTCAACACTTCTCATTTTGATAAAAAACGTGTGTCCAAGAGTGGAACAATTAAGTGGTTGGTGATTATGAGTAACTACTGCAACTCTAAAGCAACAGTATTATCTATCTATTAATTGTTGAAGAAAATTTACTAGTCTATGGAGTGCACGACAATGTGTAGTTCGACCTATTGTCCCAAAAGCGTGAACTATTCGACCAAAGAGCTGCACTTCCTTCAACGGTAGCGGATACACGATTTGGTTGCCAATTATGTAATCATTCCGGTCATTGACGTCTCAGTTTTATACGCTAATTACAAAAGTGTAAATATTTACATACTAATGCTTTTAACATCGTCTTTTGTAGACGAAATAGAGGCAATGATGATGTTTAAGCTGTTGGATTCGTCTGTCAAAATTAAGTCTACCAACCCATATTGCTCCAGAGTTACAGGCTATTCCTTTAACTCTTCTCATTCAGAGAAGAGACCCATGACAAACAGTGAAACGATAACAATGTTGACGGTAAGATAATGATTGTCTTATTAAACATTGGCAAATACTTTTCCCGCGTTTTAAGTGGGCTATTTTAGGATAATTTTACTATAGATAGAGAATCAAAAATGCTTAATCGTTACAATGATATCAAAGTAAAAAAAATATCGATTCAAAACAAAACAGTCGTTCTCAAATATAACATTTTGTTAATTGGAGCGTAACGCCAAGTATTTATGGACTGGAATGGATCGTTCAACGGTCCGATAAACACAACTCCATAAAAGACAAAAACTGCGTTCAGTGCTGGTTGATCGCATTTCTAATTTGGATATTACGTAGGTGCAGAATTAAAGTTGTTAAAGTTTATACGAAGAGAACACGATGAATTACTATAGAAACGTTTAAAACAGTACCAATTGTTAATGTAATACCGATGGTGTCATTGAACACATTTGTTTCATACTTTCATTAATAATAATATACAGTTTAGCAATGTCTTGATCGTATAAGTAGGTACATATAAATTTGGAAGAAACAAGCCAGTCAGGTTAACGAACAGCATTGCTAACATTTGTTTGTAATATTAAGAGGATCACCGACATAGTGAATATCAGTCATCATCGTCAATTCTTTTACCCGTACACTGTTAGACACGGGTCTCTTCCAAGAATCCAAATATATTATGTAGGTATATGTTAAGTATACGTCGCAAACATGTAGCAGTGTAAATGTTACCATGCATTTTAACGCTTTTATCCTTTTTCCTCGCTTCGAAAAAGCCCTCATACACGTCGCCCGTTTCATGCCGAAAGGAACCCTCGTCTTGCACAACGGGCACTTCTTTTACGGGCTTTTTTACATCAGCGTCCGATTCTTCTAGTTCTACTGAAGCATCAGTCATTTTCCCCACGACGAACCTAGCAAATATCTTTTATTACGACTTCTTATTTATTATACGACAGGCTAGCGTTTGGCTGCAATCCCGCTAGATGGAACGCGCAGAGTTATTAGAAGTTTGATCTCAAGAAAAGTATAGACAAAGCCTATTCATCCATGCATTGAAGAGTCCAAGGTTATGAATTTGAAAACACAGTCCAGTAGGGCGTTCCATTACTTGCTCGACCAGAATTACGTGAATTAATAATTCCAGTTTGGTTTTTAAAATATCTACAGGATAGGGATGCTACCATCACCAATATCACCCCTTTCGTATCCGTTTCGTTGTGATAATTGGTATATCTACCACACAACGATAATATTCCACAGTGCATCTGGATGATCGGTGCGGAAAGGCTGGGGAGTCCCATAGGCGTTTGAATTCTGGTGTAAGAAAGGAGTTAGACAGATACGAGTAAAACTTTTATAACAGTGTCGACATGTCTGTCTTGTCCATTTTTGTAGCCACCTGCTTGTTGGAACAGCATGCAAATGAATCATGCATACATTAACATACCCTTAGTGATAAAAACCGTGATCAGATTTTTAATCAATCCCTATATCCACTCATTACCTACCAAGTACTACGAAAAACAATTAAGAGGCATGTCGCAAAAGAGAAACTAAATTCTTCTCTACATTCCGACAGTGCAAAATAGCCATTAGCCTACGTTCAGAAAGATGTCACATATACTAGGAAAAATCCAATACTTCACAGTAGATATTGTGTAGAGATTGACTGCCTTGTTGATCGAGTGGTTGCAAGCGCGCCTGCTGATCGCGAGGTCCTAGGTTCAAATCCCGGGTCGGGTACTATTGAATTTTTCTAATTTAGAAGGTCTTCTGCCTACCCTGTAAGGGTCCAGCCGTGATGACAATATAAGACTATATAGGTACAATACAACCTATATATGTGAGTTGTGAACTACTACAGTTCTTTGTCTATGAACAGTCACTAACCTTGATTAGAAAGTAAATGTATATTTAAACATGTAAATATAATCAAATGCCACGTTACAATTAATTAATTCAAAACAGTCATGCGTGACAGGTGCCCATCGGCGTCAAGCCCAGTCCATTTGGATTATATTTTGCACGCAAGTTTTAATGTGTTCGGCCATGACCTATGTAATTATATTTTTTATTTATTGATATAAAACAGGTCAAGTATAAATGTCGAAAATAACAAAAATATTACGATGTATTTAGCGGACATTCCCGCCTTCCTGTTTCTATGTTTGATTGATCTGTAGTCTGTATCAAATTAAGGTTGTACTACACTTGAAGTTAGGGTTGGTCCTCGTGACATTGACATTATAATAATTGAAACTATATACATCAATTCGCAGGTTTTTGTGTTGGCTATTGTGGCGCAGACGTGTTGGCTGCCGAGTCTGCATATGGCTTCGCGCCATTTTATTTAGCATTGACGAGTAAACGTACGTTTCAAACGACGGTTAATACTCCCAATAGTCCCAATCAACTAAGTAAGAACTGCTCATGAATGAAACAGCTCATGAATCTAGGTTTCACCTCCGACAAGTATTACATATAAATTATTTATTAACAATAAACCCTAGTTTTTCATTACCACTTTGTCGTAAAGGACTCATAACCGAGGGGCGGTTGACTTCTTGGGGGGATGGTTTCCCAAATCCCAACACTTCAAAGCGCAACGTGAGAAAATCTTTTAGATTATTATTACTTTGACTGTTCATAAGTAAAATCTGCCTACCTCGTTGGTCGAACGGTTGTAAGCACGACTGCCCGGGATCGGGCGGTCCTGGGTTCAAATCCCGGTGTGTGGCAATAGGCTCTCCACCTATTCCATGGGACTTCAACGTAATTGATGAAACGTGGAGGTGTACTACACTCCTCTGCCTACCCCTTCGGGGATTACAAGCGTGATGTTACGTTTACGTTTATAAGTAATTCCTTTTCTATTCTCTATATTAATTATGTAAACCCAACCTTTAGATCCATATAAAGCACAAAACATACATACATATAGAAAATATTTAAATATTCCATATCTTTTATTGTAACTAACATTCAAAACATTCTTTGACTTTATATTTATTACATTAAAGTATTAATGAAACTATATAGTATGTTAAAAGTGGATTTATTTATAAATAAAATATATTCCACCAACATCCATAAAATCATCTTCTAGCAGCTTCAAATACATTACAATAATATATATTGGTAACAAAAGACGTTCGTGTTCTTGTAAATACGCCGCTTAGCGTTTACATATTTACATCAATATTTTTTTCAATTTCTATAACAATAGAAAATAAATAAGAAAAACAATAGATCTTTGTTCCAAAAATTAGGATACTACTTTTTTAACTATACCTAATCTATACAAAAATGCATATAAACAATTATTGCCTTTAAACATAAAAAAATTAAAAAAGGCGAGGCATAATTTTTAAATTTTTTTTTGTTATCGTTACTTATTCCAAGCAAACAGGTTATATGCAAAGAAGCTCGTCTATTGTTACCTTATAATATGGACCATTGTTTGTCAACCAAACTCACTGGAGTGGCAGTCAACTAGTTATAATCATTTATTCCTCATGAGTGCCTCCGGGATGACTGATATCCAAATAACGTCAATAAAACACTAGTTTTGCTTTGCACAATTCATTGTACGATTTATAACCTAATTACTCTAAATAAATAAATCCTCCATCACAATACAAGCATATCCGTCGCTTTTAAATTGTATTGACACTACTGTTAAGTGCTTATCTTAACTTACAAACAGATTGAGACATTTTAACTGCAAATTTCTATACATTGTGGTGTTTTATTAAGAGCGGTCAAAATTAAAATCATCCTTTAACATTTTAATACGAAGGATACGGCAGTACGTACAGAGGTTTAATTAATTCCATGCAATTTGCTGTTCTATTAGTTTGTCTGTACCTCTGATTTGATTCTTAAAGTAAATAATAAAAACAAATTTCTTACATTCAAATATGTTCAAATACAAAAAAGGATCATTTTCGCTTATAATAAAACAAAAAGAACATTATTAAACGTGATTAAAAGCAATTGACAAAAAAAAATTGTTTTTCAAAAGTTTGATTAAAAAAAACGTGTAATATAAAACTGGGCTTGAATAATACAGAAGCAATTCCTCAGTATGGAAGAAATATCATAAATATAACAAAAAAAATATATTTAAAAACAATTACTCTTAGACTAAACAGTTTTGTTCAAACAATAGCGTCTCAGTCGGGCAGCAAATTGCAGGGAGTCGAATGAGGTTTTAGTCTATGGGCGAGCGCTTCAGAGGATTATGTTGGCGGGGTCCTCGAGGTTCTCCTTGAAGGCCTTCATCCATTGCGCGCCCACCGCGCCGTCCACCACGCGGTGGTCGGCCGACGCAGTGAACGTCACGAACTTCGCTACTCGGAACCTGCCATACACATCATCATCATCATCGGCCTATCTCACTCCACTGCTAGACTCAGGCATCTCCCGATGAGAGCCATGGCGCCCTGTGCTGTCACGCCATACACATACTGTGCTTATCCATAAACATATTATATTGTTTATTATACAAGAGCATGTCACATTAATAATGACAATTAAACCTTTCTAGGATATAGTTATTAGATTTCTTTTCATGTCCTTACAATACATGCAAATATTAACTTCAATGAAAATTATTAAATCAAGATCTATTAATCAACTGTAGATATATAGTGGATAATAAAGGTAAATTAATTAAATCATGGTAATTATGTGCATATATTATTTATAATGCAGTAAATTGATAAATAATTATATTGTTAGTAAAATAAATGCCGAAATTTACAGTACAGTACAATATATAAATATCTACATATTTTTAATTGTAAACCAAATTTATAATAAAATAAAATAGATTCAACTTTTAAAACAAAGGGTAGAGTTAAATGATTATGGAATGACTAAATAAAATCAAAATTCATACATACCCTTGGGGTTCGTTTTTGTCAGGGATAACAAGCTCTTGGAGGCCACCACAGGCCAGGATAAAGGATTGGGGCGGATTGATGATTGCATTGAACATTGTAATTCCTGAAAATTAATATATATTATATTAAAACAACATTTAAGGACAGTGCAGTCGAAAAATCTCTGTGAGAGACAATCCAGAGTGCTTTTGACAATGTAAGTGGTGTAATATAAATCCAATTATATTTTTTTTTTCCAGTAAGTATTATTGAAAGTGCATATTACTATCGAAAATTCTACAAACTGTGTTTCTAACTAATAATCCAGAGGGAACCTAATAGACTTGATTCCTGACCGAATGTGTACATACAGGCCTATTATTTACAAACTAGCTATACAGTACAATAATTCATGACAGGCGATAAAACCTGTTATAAACCTTAAGTGGACGAGATAAACTTCCTTTTTTTGGTGAAAAATATGAGATAATTTTATATCTTTTTGGAAATAACTCGATTAGAATAATGATCACGCCCACAAACTGGATATGAATAGAGAATGGTATAGATACAAGAATCATTCGGTCAAAGATAGAGAACTCATGATGATCAACTGCTGTATTTACTTATAAACAGCCAGTACCATGAGGCGCAATTGTCTTAGTAATACTACTGTATTTTACGTATAAATATTCTTAAACGTCTAACCTAGAATTCTTCAAAGCAAGGGTGAGTAGGCTTTACCTAGATACGCTTGTTTAATTTTAGAACGCATCTGTGGGATCACAGCCAAACGCTACCGTATCATATAATAAAAAAAGTATTTTGTTTGAAAACTTTTTCAGTTTCAAAAGAAAAATCGTATTACTAATAATACAAAAGAACCCACCAAACATGCCAAGGTTGGAGACGGTCACGGTACCACCCTGGTACTCTTGCGGGGTAAGCTTGCCGTCCTTGGCCTTCTGCGCCAGCTCCTTAATGTTGGTAGCGATGTCTATAATTCCTCGGGAGTCCGCATTGAACACGATGGGCGTGATCAGACCGGTGGGCGTGGCCACCGCTACGCTTACATCTACGTTTGAGAATCTGGAAGTGAACTATTATTATTATATTGTCATGCCAGATTCCTTATTAGGTAGACAGAAAGCACGACTTGACATGATTCTTAATTATTGCAGGAAAAATGATATAATTCTATTACGAATATAGCAAAATAATAAAATATGCTTCGGTAGGGTTTTAAAATTACAAATATTTACAGTACTTTATTCATAACGGTTGACAGAAATATTTTAGGCTCACAATATAGCTCTATCTTTCTCTTATATTGGGGGTGTACTAGGTTGACACTAAACAAAATGACACAACTATATTACAGCCATTCCACGACTATGAATAAAAAATAACATGCGCCTCTGCGCATCTCCTTATCTATATAAGCCGGTAATTCATCTTGTTACTGTCCACAATGTGATAAGGGATCTTACTGTCGAATGTACGTCTCCATCCAATGCGCGTTGACGGTGGGCACTCTCTTGCAGGCCGCCGCCACGGCTTTTACTATGAAGTCGTTTACTGAAAGCTGGAAATTACATATACGAATGATATAACAATGATTTTTTATATCGTTATCATCAGCCTACTCCCGTCCACTGCTGGACATAATTGGCCTCTTGAATAGCATTATACATTTTTTTATATATCGGCTTGTAATTTTTAAGCATTTATGAACTTTGTTAGGTCTGCCCTAATTATGGTAAACAGAACTTAAAATAAATTATTTGAAATGGTCGCTGGTTTTTAAATTCTAAAAAGATGACAATGTCTAACATTCCTTTTTATTTATAGTTAACCTTGATTCCTAATCACAAACAAATCACAAGTTATCGTTGGGAAGTTTTGTTTATTAAAAATGTGTGTTGATATACTGATATCAACACACACACACATTTTTAATGAACTAAACTCAAACAAACATGATACGTAAAAAAAAAGTAAAGTCACACCTGTATTTCTCCAAAGAGATAGCCAGAGCAATGTGGTACACGCCCATGTTTTACCAGTTACTTTATACGTCCCGTTATAGAATAAGGAGGGAGCATATAGCCCGCACACCGTGCACAAATACAGGCTCCTAGCTAATATGTACAAGGAATTTCAAGTAAGAAAACCCCAACAATATTACACTCAGGAATCGAACCCAGTCTCCCTCGCTCAGTAGTCGCACTTATAAACAACTCGATCAACGAGACAATTATATTTTTATAAAGCGAAATTTCACTCACCTTGACTCCAGCCTTCTCCTTATCCAGTCGTTCATTCACAACCTTCCTCATCGCGAGGGTCTTCTCAACGTTGACGGTGGCGCAGAGCTGGTAGTGCGGGATGGTCTGCTTGGCAGCGGACAGTCTCTTGGCGATGGTTTCCCTCATGGCAGTGAGCGGTATGTCCACATAGGTTGCGCCGGGCGCGGGGGGCGCGGGGGCGGCGGCCGGCGCCGCGGCCGGGGCGCCTGCGAGATCACCACTTTTCAGCGATCCATATAGCCCAGAGCCTTGCCCTGCGTAAATGGCATGCATCACACTCACACTTAAAGTTAAAGTGTACAAAATAATTACTGAAAGTCTAACACCACTTCAGTATTTATTTGAGTACAGATAAACATACATGCAACTGAATGAAAATAAACGCTTCATATAATCCGAATCCTCTCAAACAGCTTTATCGGCTTCGATAACGTGAGCACAACGTTGATCGCACCAAATTGATTGATTAATGTAAATATACGCGTAATTCTCTGATTGTACAATACAATGACATGTACGAAGCTCGTTACAAGCTTACTCTTATTTTTAAACAGAAACGAAAATTAAAAAAATCTTCGTTTGTTTTATTACCGTGTTATTAACAGGGTAACCATTAGTTATCTCTTTTTAGGGATTAATCATTTGTAAAGGAAAATGTTTTACTATAAACATTTAAAAAACCATTCAAATGATTGCGTTTAAATTTGGAACGTAAAAGTATCAACAGCATAATCACTCACCATTACAATTTTGTAAAAACTATTAATAAAAATCAAAATATAATATTTCCTCAAATGAAAATATTATTACGATTTAAGTAAAAAATAGTAAACTGACCACCAAGTCGAATGTTTTTGAGCTCGGCCAATCTCCTGGCCATAGGACTGGCGTAAATTCTGCCCGTAGGGGCGGGAGCGGCAGGGGCGGCTGCAGGAGCTGCTGCAGGAGCGGGAGCGGCGGGAGCCGGGGCTGCGGGCGCAGCCGCAGCGGGAGCCGCTGCTGATGGCGGGGGCGCTGCCGCCGCTATTTAAGAGTTAATGTCATTTTAAAATTATTAACTCAAAAATATGAATTGGAGGGTCAAATATTCAATATATGAGTAAAAGAAGCATGATTTGTAAACATTAACTGCAATCATTTAGATACTCATATTATTATACAAAAATGGTTAGTTTATGTGAAAACTACATTAAACATTTACCTTTCGGTGGGGCAGGCTTTGATGGAGCACCAGTCGCTGTGGGTCACAATGTTTTGTTAATTAAATTCATGCAATTGTTATGTTACAATAAAAAACACTGTCTTTTAAATCACACCAACTTACATTCAAACACATGCAGGCATTATTAATTGAAACTTGGAACCATCTTGTTAGAAATTGGAATATTTTATAAAATATTAAATTTTTTACATACAATGTAAACTCTATATAACGGCACTGACGGGACTGTGTATTTTATGGTGTTATAGAGAGTTGTCGTTGCATGGAGAGAAGTAAAAACAGAATTAGAAACGTGAGTAACATTCGTATCAATACTTCATACTGCTCCACTTATTTACTCCACTCATGAATTAAAATTATAATATTATCAGAATGTCTTTGTTACCATATACTTACAATCATCCTTAAAATCTTTGAATGCAGCAACATCAGCCTGGTTCTCAACTATGATGCACAGTAGTTTACCAACTGGCACTCCCTTGGTACCAGCAGGGATCATAATCTTGGCCAGGTAGCCCTCTTCGGGAGTTTCAAAACCCATGGTGGCTTTATCAGTTTCAATCTCACAGAGAAGGTCACCTGTGGAATATTTAACATTAAGTTATATATAAATCATATAAATTTCCTATCTGGCAATGGTACAACTATGTTGCCTGTAGAATAACATCACATGTGACTGACTTAAATATATAAATAAACTAAGAAATGAACTATAATAAACAGGTTAAAATTCTGCTCAATATTTTTAAAAAATATTCCATAGCAGGTATATAAAGTTCTATCAAAGTAATATCCTTCATCCTTGAGTTTTGGCACTATTTTTAAGATAAGTTGCAACTTCCAACACATTAAGCTCATTCCTATAGTTATAATTTTCCAATTGAGTTTATTGAATATGATAAACATATTACTAAATATATTTTTCCCAAAACTCATAGACAAAGATTTCTAAAATTAGAATGTCACATATTATGAATAGTTTTTCATTGTACATATAATACTTTTTCTTAAAACCTATATCATCATGTAAACAAAAAATAAAACTTTACAGATTAACTATGTACATAGAACAGACATACTATCAACTGTTTTGAACTAATTTATATAATCTGGTTTAAACCAGTTGAAAGTTAGAAATTTTCCAGTTTGTGTGTAGTTATCAAATCATTCAACATACTCAAGTAAAAGAAGCCTTATCCTTCATAATATTTATAAGTTAACTTGAGTTTAATATAGATATAAGCTTTGGTCTGACCATAACTAGCATTTTATTATGAAAAGTATTTTTACCTTCATTAAGCTTGTCACCCTCTTTCTTCTCCCAACTGACGATGGAACCACTTTCCATTGTGGGGGAGAGAGCAGGCAGGTTGACCTTGTTGTGTGGAGGGAGGTCTGAGTAACACCTTATCTGCACATTCCATTGTGAGGCAGGCAGAATCTTCTTATTGGAAGGTGATAATAATCTATTAAAAACATATGAAACATGAATAAATTGTAACATAATAAGTTATAAATTTGTCCATAGCTAGCCATTAGATGAAACAGCTTTAGATTCATTACTGCTATCTGCTACTGCTATCAACATTGCATATATAGACATATTTTACTTGTGTTGGTGAGTTAACTTTAGTATATTATATTGTTTTAAGAATAAGGACTGAGATCCTCAGAAAAAACAATAACACAATAAAATTCCAGAACAATGTTTTAGTTAAGGATCTGCTGGATGACAGACCCAATTGGTGTACAGTGAGCCAAGTTTATTCCTGGTTTTTATAATTTACTCACCAATTTATTTTGTACTTGTTATGAAGTGTATGTGACAAGTTGATGTTTTTTTTAATATAATATGATCTTTCTTTGGACTTGTTCATTTATATGGTGAATTTTTTTATTAAAATTATTTAAGCGTAGTAAGTGCTATAAAGCGACGGCTTTTAATGATTTCACACCCAACTATTTTCAGCTGTTGTTAATTGAAAGTATAGGAAAATGTATGATTTATTATTATCTTGTTGACCGGCTATCTAGCAGCGTGTTTCGCGACTGGCGAGTGACATTTCTCAAGGCAAATCTTTGACGTTTTGGTTATGCAATTCTCGCCGCAAACCTCGTAAATTTTGCGACAAAAATATTCAAAATTTAAAACTAACGATGTGTTCCAACCAGGTTAAACATGTGTAATTCTGATATATCATCAGCGTAATACCAAAGGGAACAGTATTTAAACACAACTTACCTGTTAGAATGTTTCCTTCTAGCTAACTCTGTGGTTATACATCTTGTGACATTACAACGTATAGCCTTTTTCAGACTCTCAGTCAACAGCTGGTTTCGTACAAGAATCGTTCGCAACATTTCTATATGTAATTATACTATACCTAATCCGTCCAAATAATAAGGACGATTTTATACAAAACTGAAAGATCGACCTTTACAAATTTGTAGGTCGTTGAAATGGACGTCGTCCGTCGTTCTGACTAGTGTCAACACTGTCAATTGTAATTGTCAACGTGACGGCATTTTTTTTCTTCAGAACAAAAATTTTATCCCATAAATTAGTTGAAGTTCCAGATTATACGAAATTAACAAATTAAGGAAACAGTAACAACGATAAATACGTCAAATATGTAATACTCCAAATTTTTTTATTTTTATTTAAAATTTTTTAGAGTCATGTGTCAAAACTCTGTACTTAGATGAGTTATTTGTGATTATTGAAATGTCACTGTCACTGTCGTTTCTCTTTTTCTGTCAACAGTGTTGTTAGGCAGGTTACTCAAAAATGGTGAGAATCTAATTTATAAATATTTTTTCAATCGCCAGTACTTTTTATGTGAAGAATTAATAGTACAAAGGTTTTGTGATATATCTACAGCAAGAAATGAATATTTTGTGAATTATTGTTCTAATGATGTTTTTACGTAAAGTGTAGACCGCTGACTTCTCGTGTATTTTTCAGGCCAAGCGTACAAAAAAGGTTGGAATTACTGGCAAATATGGCACCCGTTATGGTGCTTCCCTGCGTAAAATGGTCAAGAAGATGGAAGTAACGCAACACGCCAAATACACTTGCTCATTCTGTGGAAAGGTTAGTTTACTAACAATCCTCCTAGATCGTAGTTCTATATAGCATGTTCCATTTGTGATTCAACGATCGATACAGTGTTTTTCTTTGTTACTGTGTGAAATGTTTGATTGTTTTGCGCATCAATTTGCAATAGGTCAACATGTATTCAAAGGTTAATTGGTAGAATTAATGAACAATTATATGCTTGTGATTTATGACTCTAAACATGTAATCAAGTACATTATAGAAGTGTAGTATCAAACACTAGTTGATTGTATTACATAACAATTATAATTGTATAAAATAGCCTATTAACTTACATAGTAAAACAGAATGGAAAGACAATGAGTGATTATGGTCTCTGATTTTATTGGAAATCATGGTTGTACTGTACATCATTGCTAATGCCAGATTAATATGTCATCACATAGCCATAACAATGTCAATGGCAACAATCAATTTTAATGAAGGATTGAAAAAACTTATCATCACACTTGTAATCACTGTAGGTTGCTACTATAACTTCAGATTAACTTATTTGTTCAAGTACAGTATTATAGAATTGGCATTTAATTTTCTTTTGCTTACATGAGCAACATTTGCATCTGTATTTTTACATGTGGACTAGTAAACATACTTTTAATTAATGATTGTTACATTAACATTTGCTTCACAGTAGAAATAGGTGTAGTAGTGATACTTCTTGGGGCATAATATTAACATTTTCTATTTGAAATATAATTACACTTGTTGGCAGTCAAGTTTGCTGCTGATCCCCTTTTATTTCATTGTCATTCTCAGCCTATCTCAGTATAGTCCTAGTTATTTATAGGCCTCCCCAAACAAATGCCATTTGACCCTGTCCTCAGTTTCCCATATTCAACTTTAGTCTGTAACCTTGTATTTAAATTAAAATTAGCAATGTACCAACTCTCGCAGTGTGTTAAGACAAATGTAAAATGTTACAGTTTTCCTGTATTATTATTTATATTAAATAAATATTATTGTACTATGATTAAAGTTAATTCATGGCGGTCATTTATTAAAATTTGTATGGAATAGTTCTATTTACATTTCACCAAAACTATGAAATTAAGTTGACAAATTTGATATATGTTAAATTCAGTTTTAATATTATTATAACATTATTGTATCTTGTTTTCAGGATGCCATGAAGCGCTCTTGTGTTGGCATCTGGTCATGCAAGCGCTGCAAAAGGACCGTGGCTGGTGGTGCATGGGTGTTCTCAACCACAGCCGCTTCATCTTGCAGGTCTGCCGTCAGGAGGTTGCGTGAAGTCAAGTAAACATCTAGTTTTAAGAGAATAAACAAAACTAAAACTTATCAAATTGTTTTTTTTTTCATACAAATTAGCACCTATTCTGTACATTTAGATAGAAAATGAGTTAATTTTCAGTTAGATAATGTGGTAAATATCAACTTTCATACGATAAACAATTTACTGTATTATTTGATTTATTACAGCAGCAGAACTATATCTAATTGGGTTACCATTTTACTGGTAATATTTGTTTCCATGAAATGTATGTATATCAAAATAAACAATGATTAGTACCTTATTACAATAGCAACAGTAAATATTGACACATTATTTGTCCCCTAGCATGTCTTTGAAAGGAATGTCATGACATTCAAGAGTTATTTTAGCCCAATTTGGACACATTTGTTCGAGATAACACATTTCATAATATCCACATATCAAATATTTGAAGTTTTTCAAACATATTTATCTACAGTTGTCTTAGATTGTAGGGATAATAAGATAAATGCATTTTACATTCAATCTTTATTGCAATGTACAAAAGTACACGAGACATAGTAAAAATATAACCTTTGATATGAAAATTTTTAGCACCGACATACAACTTTCTTACATATTTATTTAAAAGATTTTTTCTTGTATTTTCAAACATAAGAATTATATATGGACAACAAGCATAATTTACACATTAAATACTTATAAATATAACGTCTTTTATGTATAATAATATAAATATTTGCACAATTCAATAATACAGACAACACACAAATTAAAATTTAGGGAATCTAGCATTGTTTAAATTATTTTAAAGAAATATATTTGAGACTCGATGAAATATTCGATTTGGAAACAATAGGATTTATTAAGTTTTCTGCCCTTAATTTTGAGACTAAACTTTTATCCAATTAATACTTTCGATTTGTTTAGCAGAGCGTCAATTTATTAAACTGTATCACAGTAAGTTGCCAATATTTTACAATTATGGTCCTTTCCTCTCCTTTAGAGAACTGAATAAGCAATGAACTTAAGGTAACTAGGAAGCCACTGTATTTAAAAGGCTCATAACTGGTCAGAGTAACCTTTAAACTATAATAGATTATGCTGTTACATTATTAATCCCCTAAGTCACTATCCTTATCCCCTATAGCGTACAATATATGGAAAGCCACACCTAAAAATGCTGTACCCAGCAAATCTCCCAATGCAGTCAAGTATGGAATGGCTGAATTGTCCGGATCTATTTGCAGCTTCCACATCCACACTACCATATAATGACTTATGATTAACAACAGCAAAACTTGTAACAGAGCTGCACACATGTAAATGAAAATAAAAATGGGTGTCACCGATGTGTGGCCTGCTTGAATGGCAGCAATTGTATAAATAAATATTAATTGGCTGGGTATTACCATAAGTAACAATAATCTACTTGTTTTCCCCAAAACAGAGCCCTCCTTTTGCCCAGTGTGGAAAGTTGTCGACAGTCTTGATGCATGTACTGCGACCATATTGCCTCCTATGCCATTTATAATCAACTGAAAAACTGCTATCCCTTTATAATTTGATACTGTATAATCTAATATCAATCCTCCAACACTACTTATGACCATTGCGGAGACTACTGGAACCCAGCCCTCATCTAGGGCCTGTCTGGTAAATTCATTCTTCCAGGCAATATACCCACATATTGGAACAAGTGCTGCTCCTAAGAGTACAATAAAGGCGGCCAAGGTGATAGTTGTGTCTATGTACCTGTATAACAAAGATGCTATGGAAGACAGAAGGGCCAATGTTGTTAAATCACCCAAGCTAGCCGCTATTGGGGTGGCGATATTGTCAGGATTTATGTTCATCTTCTTAGATATCACAATAACACCAATCATAATTAGTCCTAGGACGAAACTTGCTAACGATGCTGTAAGTACACTGGATGCACATAGCAACATGGCATGCCCGATGGAGAACTGTCCATCAGGTATCCAGCCCATTGCCACTGCTGCCATAGCCGCTAAGAAACCCACTAAAACCGCCTGGCATTGTATGAGGCATAAGTTACCAATAACCAGGGTACCCAAATGAGTATCAAGATGTCCTAGATGAGCGTGTGTCGAAAGGCGCGATGCCAAAGTCATTTCCAAGTTACCCTTCAATCCGAGCAGTGCTGGCACAAGGATGTACACTTCGGACACTTCCACGAAAACATTCCAGTGCTGGACGCGATCGAGCAGGAGACTGGCAGCCACCATTCCATAGCCGGCGAGCAAAAATGACACGAACATTTGAACTCCAGCAACCCATGAATTTTCTTTTCCATTTTTTAAATCAACCGATTTCGTTTCACTGTTAATAAGTCGACTATTATCCGGGAACATTTCGTTTTCACTAGTATGCACTGAACTCCGTGATGTTCTAATGTTATTATTCTTGCTTCGATTCATGTTTACTAATCGCTTCATTAATTATGAAAAATTAGAAAACCACGTACGCATAAAAATAATCATTGTATTAATTTTATATTACGAAACCGCAACACTATTAACAGAACACGTCCACTAGTTGTTGATCTGGCTTATTATCAATGCAATGTGATAATATAAAGTTACCTATAAATAATTCAGCTGGGTTTACATCAAAAATAAACTTCCCCCCACGACCCCCGCAGAAGTTAAAAAACGTACATGACATTTTGAAATTGACAATGACAATGACATTCCTATGAGATGGCTCAGGTTTTTTCACTAGTGTTAAAAGCGGAGACAAAAAACACTAGAAACCCATTACATAGCTTGAGACTAATGTCAATAATAATAATGTTTGGTCATAATAATTGATTATAAACTTTATTGAACTAACATTTAATACCTAAATATCAAATAGCATAATCATGCATTAATAATATAATATAATAAATATACATGGTGCTGTTTTCTTTTCTGATTTGAGCGTACCTATCCGATTTACGTATGTACACTGTAATGGAACTTTTGATCACGAGTTTTTTTAAAGAGTGCATTACAGTGGATCGTCTTGTTTTAAAAATTCATGTACGAAGAAAATAAAACAGGAGCTACAATATGCATAGAAATTCAGTGTTTTCGGAGTTACAAAAGCGAACGTTGATATTAAGATACAGACGGAAATAAAAAATTTTTTTTTGTTCTATCCTGCTAGCCCTAGATAATATAAATTATATTTTATAATCAACCAGAATCAGTAAACCAAGTAAGGGAAAGTAGTTATGTTACGTCTAATATTTTGAG
>DWME01002789.1:0-19900 GCA_018244795.1 Parelbella ahira ahira | reverse complement strand
AGCGTGGCAGACTATGGCCTTAACCCTCTCAATATGAGAGGAGACCCATATTCCAACAGTGGAATGACAAATGGGTCAATTATTATTTATTATTATTAAATGCAATTTAAAGCATTGTTGCCTTTCGCCTTTCGCGTTTCGTAGCCATCAATTTATCAGTTCTTTGAATAAAATGGTCACTCACTTTCTCTTGACAAAAACAGATACTTTAGTAGTTCTCTATAGGTGCGTAAGTATTGTATATATATTATCAACGGCCTTTCATTGTTGCTCTACTCTCAAAATCAAAATGGCTTCCAACTTTTATTTGACACGCATCGTAGAGTATGCTAATCTTTCTTATATTTAAAAGCACATGCTATATTTAGTTTCATACATTTTCTTAATTGATTTGTATATAAAGTTGTAACGTAAATGTCAGTCGTTGTTTTCATATTTTTCATCCAAAAATGAGAATAAATACAATTATAGCATATTCTTATTATCAATGTTTCACACTTGTAACATATATAACTACTTATTAAACGAATTATACTTGCATGTGTAATAACAATAATATTTGTTTGTCGGCTAAAGGATTCCTAAAATGGCGCATGTCGATTATAGCGCATTTATTGCGGCAGAGGTATGTGATATTGATTGCAGGACGTGGCTCGTAGAGCGACCCGTGGTATTGGGTCGGAGGTGGAATAGCAGCTGCGGAAGCCTTCGTGGGAGAATTGCAAACTGAATTACTTACAGTTAATTTGCGAGAACGATATAATAAAGTCTTTGTTCTTGAGTTGGAGAAGGCATTATGACCTAGATTAGTCTTTTTAAAAGGGGGGCTTTAGAACCCCCCCCCCCCCCCCTCACGCTCTCTGCCCTTCCTGTTGACGTCGAAGTCAATGAAAGCTCTATAGAAAATGAGTGGGTGTTAAATTGTCGAAAGTGATGATAGATGATTTATTAAAATGGCGAATATTTTTTCTGATTTTATGTTATTTCGATGGTAGACACGTTTAAATATCAGATTAAATATGTATATTTAACGGATTACAAATTGTGAATGGTATACATGGTGTAATTTTTTGGGGAGTGCAGAGTGCATTCTTAGAACTTTTTTTTATTCATTTTGCTCCTCATTTATAAAAACAAATTAATGTATTTTATAACTATTTGGTGAAGTTAATTTCGCTCGATATAATTTTTTCCTCAATAACATACGAGTACTTCTCATTTATAATATATACGTTACATCGTCATGTTTCAGTTTAGCCTGATAAGGCATATTTTGAGGGCAAGAGATATGTTCGTAAATACGTTATAGAAAATGTACTGTGGCATTGTTTTATTATTATATCTTCACGCCCGGGCCCTTAAGGGATAGACAGAGAGCTAAATATCTCTATGGTCACATACCTAACTTGCTTCTATTACACTCATCACTCTCTTGATATACACACAACACCGTTCCCTTACGTGTTTTACTCAAGCGGGAACGAACCCTGTGACCCGCAGTGAAATTGCGATTAATTATAACACATATCGCGTGCAACGAGTAAATATTACAAACATCAGATACACGGAGTATATTATATGGTACAGCAATATTTAATGAAGTCATATATCCTCTAGGGAATAGTAATTTAGCTATGATATAAAGCTTAGTGAAAAACTATGGAAAAAACCCACGTATACATCATAGCTGGCTATTTGTTGCCATGTTCGACACTTCAAAAGTGTATTTGGACTTCACTGAACCGCACTCTTCAATATGATCTGTAGGATCACACTCCAGTAACTCTGTACAAACAATAAATTTATCTGGGAAAAGAAAGGAAGTATTTTATCAAAAAATTGGTAATGAAAATTAAAACCAAAAATCAATTGAAATTAAATTTAAAAGAAAATTCGTCAGTCCTTGCTATAACTTAATTGATTATAATGCATAACTAATCCTAAACCAGCGTGTATTGATGCGAACAATGAAACTACACGTCAGGTCTGCATGGTCTTATATTTGTCAGTCGGTGCTCTCTGCCCACCGTGTAGTGGACCAATAATATACAGATAACTTCATTTTACTACGTGAGCATAGCCGCAATGCAAAGCTAGTCTAGACAGATCGCTAATCGAGCGACAATAAAATCCCCATCGGCGTAAAGGCTGACTAACGAACCGTTAAATACAATTAGTCACCGCTTTGAACTATTTGTAACTACAAAGGGATCGTCGACGAGTCTTACAGGTCTCACAAACCTCTTCATAACTGT
Source organism: Parelbella ahira ahira (assembly GCA_018244795.1). Classification (NCBI taxonomy): domain Eukaryota; kingdom Metazoa; phylum Arthropoda; class Insecta; order Lepidoptera; family Hesperiidae; genus Parelbella; species Parelbella ahira. The sequence continues at coordinate 17,645 of DWME01002789.1, read as the reverse complement.
TCAGTGTGTTGTTTGTTAATATCAAATACATCGGGCATGTTAGAAACGGTGGAGAATTTTCATTTACTAAACAGCGGGAATTCAAAATGAATAAACTGACGAGGAACAACATAAACTGTAAGACAGATAAATACTTATATAGAAGCTTGTCACGTATATAAGGAACAAAATATTTAAGAATCGGTGCCGTCTGCCTACCCGTCAAGGAACCAAGCGTGATGATAGAATAGTAGTAGACTGACGAATTTTAAGAATAATTTAAATTGTATGTACGTTTTTTTTTAAAATTGGTGTTCAGACGTTATTAACATGTCAATTAAAACGTTATTGTTGAATATAGACTATAAACAATTCACTCGCTTTATGTGAAGTCAAAAGTAGATAAAAAAATTTAAATTACATTCTTTAAATACATAAATAAATAAATAAAATAAATTATACTTATTTGCCTTCGCAATTATAAAGGTTAAAACAATTTAATTACTTATATAAAGTCTTTAAGATATTAATCTAATGTATAATATAATTATATGGATATAATATAGTATATTATAGCAATAATCATTTTAATTCATAAATGTGATAATTAAAGCAGTTGTCTATTATCTTAGAGTTAGAGGTATCTTAGATTTCTTTAAATAATTAATTCTTCCTAATAATATTAGGAAGAATTAATTATTTTATATCTAATTAAGTCCGATAATAGAAGGCATTAGTAGACCAGTTTTGACGTATATTCGTTCAAAATGTACAATACATGCTTAACAATTAATATAAAGTCACATAAATATTGCTTTAAATACAAGAAAAGATTGTTGCATAGATAGCAGAAAAGACCTATACCTATATTATATTTTAAACGCGACACAAGTGACCTCTTGTAGAGATTTACGCCTGAAAAATCTTCACCTCTAAACATATCCCGGTCTTTTCAGCACACGAAACCTTTTCAGTAGCTTTATTTCACCGAGCCCCTGTTAAAGAGAGAAGAAATTGCTTTTTCCTTATTTATGTTTTAGTTACCTACTGTTAATGAGAATTTCTCATTGTTCCGTTGAAGAACGATACAAAAGCAGCAGTTCTATAATTAACTCGGGCATTGTAGGTACAGATAGGACAAAAGTTTACTTATTTTATATTATAACGACATAATAGTAACTTGTCTTATTTGTTGTGTATCGCAAAGCAATTATTTATTTACAAAATCTTATTAAGTTTTATAAAGAAATTTAAATAAATAAAGAAGAATAAAGATAAGAATAAAGCATGAAGAATAGAACTGTTTTTCTTTTGTAGTTATAAACACTTCAAATAATGTTCCGCATAGCAGGTAAATTTATCAATTTTTGCAATAAACTGCCATCTGTTCACAAATTGAAACAATTTTTATCTCTTGCCACAGTATTACAAATGTATTACTATTTAGTTTGCATGTATTTGTATAGATGGCACTAATACCAATATTATAAATGTTATATTGTTCTCAAATATCTCATTTAGTTCACAGTCATTTTCACAGATGGCGACAACACTTGGAATTGCGCTTTTTAACTATAAACCTAACTTACATCTCTAATAAATTTTACATTTTTGTATTACCATCGGGATGGCGTTTTGCGAAAGGCTGCAAGGAGAAGCTGGCTGCGGCAAGCCGAGGACAAGGCGCAATGGCTGGAGGAAGCCTGTGTCAAGCAGTGATCAGCCGACTGCTGATCATTATGATGATTACCATTGGGCTACAGTTGCGATCACAAAGACATAACAACTGATTACGATTATGTTACTTTATTGCAAACATTCGACATTTTTGCGGATCTTACACATTATATACATAGGTACCTACAAATTATAATTATAAGCATATCATATTTGCATATTTTAAAATATAGTACAGATAGAGTAAACAACTCAGTATAAAGCCTTTTTATAAAGAATTTTAATTTCAAGTAGCTGTGGTTTGCCTGTTTGTTGGGGTAAATAAAATCGAGGCTTACCATTTGAAAGGTTGTATAATAAACTTTCCAATCAAAACAATAATAATTGACAAATCTATTTTATTATACTAAGAAACAACAATAAACAAAACATGACATTTTCACCAGTATTCAGCCTCAGCCTTAACACTTTCTCATAAAAGTCCGCCCGTTTGTTCCATCCACCAGTCCTTTTCCATAGTCATAAAGCAGTACTTAACAGAAACGCTTCAGTGAATATTACTGTAATCACTGCTGGTCATAATTAATTGTAATAATTTCTTCAATAAAAATGCACTATACATGCGTTGGGTATATCATTCTTTTTTAAAGAACAATTTTTACCAGCCAACTTCAGTGATATGCAGAGAAACGCAAAGGCAACTGAGGTATTGAAAGGTAGAAACAAAATTAAAAAATTTAGTTGAGAAGATGCACCGAAAATTATTATATGATAATTATGATATTATAGTATTATATTATCTCTGTTTGAATTCGATTTTTCACATTCCAAATTTGAAATGGCTATATAAATAAAGAATATACGACACATCCCTAGCATGGCGTATTTATCCTTATAATGTTTCTTTGATCTAAGATCGTGTTCAGCCAGTATAACGTAAACTCAGCAAAGGACGTCATCTGTAAAGCAAGAATGTGGAGTATATTTAAGGTGTGCGTGTACCGCTGGGTGTGCTCTCTTCGCGGGAGTGTGAGCAATAGGAATAATAAATAAACTTTGTCTTACGTGCAGAAACTCTCAAGCGAAATATAATATGGATACGTGTACCGTAGTACCTACGAGTAGGTACATAATATTACTTGGTAACTTTGTTGTATAAAAATCAAGGAGGCAATTCTTTAAAAAGCGATTTTAAGCGCACTTCCCAAATATATAATTCAAATTTAAACACTTTATTTAACACTCCGTAGAATATAGTAACACTGTACAATACAATATATCATCATCATCATCATCATCATTACTATCAACCCTTTTATCGTTCCATTATTAAAAATGGGTCTCACCGTAGAACGAGAGGGGTTATGACATAATGAGTAAAACCGACATTGTTCCTCTAATACATTTGTGCATACATAATGTAGGTACTGAGAACACATTCTCTCAACTCTACTAAGTAGCTGATAGCGCCGTTGCGGCTAACTCCTCAAGGCCCTTCGGGTTCGTTCTCGCGTTACGGGTTCGATTACCAAGGACTAGGGTTGCAGCTTCTAATGTGGACACAAACATTACTTAAGATCTAGATAAAAGTTATTCAACATCCCAACTATTAGTCTGAAGGGCTAGTTTTTGGCTTTTCCACAGCTTTTTTTATTGTAACTTAAATACACGATAACTCTTGTAATTGTAATATTTGGATAGTTCTAGGGCCTAGTTGCTCATCAATATGTTAAATTAATAAGTTGGTCTTTTAAAAAAAGGCAATTGTTGCGTTAAAATTACGGAAAGAAAAAAAATATCGAATAATTGTAAATTGTCGCATGTATCTATTTGTGCCCTAAAATTCCATTAAATATCACATAATCTGTTACTACAAGTCAGTATGACTTCCATTGTGAAGTCTCACATATCTGGTAAGTTGTATATACTTAAATATATATTATATACATACAATTAGTAGTTCCTGTAGCCAACCAGACAGAACGGCAGTACACAGGTACCCCACAAATTGCATAATTATGATATTAAAAAGTATTTTTTGCTTTATTGACCCGTTATGTCCATACACCGAAAATAATATATATTGTGCAAATAAAGCGTATTATTCTTTCTTTAAACATTAACAGTTAAGTCACGGAAATACAAGGATTGTGGATGTACCTATAATACATTTCCATATTCCAGCTGATACTAATAGTATACCTTATCTAAAGTAAGTGAATTTTGAAATGATTTTGTAATCTTGCGCAATTTTATTTATCCTTAGCAGCCCTAACGTGAGCGGTCATATTGCTGATATCTCGATTAATGTCCCAGTTTCAAGCGGAAAGTGTATTATCGTCTTAAGATCGCGCTGCCGGTCGTATCCATCAGTTGGGCCTTAACAACAGTGATATACTGTCCCTTTAGTTTGGGAGTTTGCTATCTAATCAATAATTCGTTTCGACGACACTCCATTTAATATATACGGGTAAATAAATTACAGTTTCCCAACAACAATTTACATTTAAATTCTATCGTAACAATTATTTCAATTCAACCACACTCCATCCATTACTCACGAATTGGCCTCGCTCATTTTTGACTTTAGTTAGAAAATGTACATTTGTTAGTTACTTTTTACAATATTTAAGTGTAGTTTTTAAATATACTAAGCATTGAACAAAATTAAATAATCTATCGATTTGTTAAGCCTATAAAACAAAAATGAAAACACTATAATCGGTACAAAAGTATTTAACAAATATAATAATTTCAAAATCCATTAAATGCCTACACTCGTTTTAATTATCAATAATGATTCTTTTCTAGCCTCCAAATGTCTAATGTTTTGATGTTTAAATGTTTTGAATGGAATTTTTTGTTCTTAATTACCAAATCATTTAACAACAAAAGAAATGCCTTTTATAGATGTTCAAATTAATATACCACATTAAAGTCATTACGACGAATTATACAATATTACATAAATTCTAAGAAAAATATTTACTATGTAAAAAAATAATTTGCCGGAAATATTTTATTGATTTCGCACATTAAAAACTAATATTGTTTTAATATTGTGATTACATGTTGATTTAATAATACTCGTAACAGCAGAATATTTCACAACCTGACGCAATCATGTTAAGTAACCAATAGTTGTAGGTTGTTAATTGATTTCTAATTACATTTTAACTGGTTTTTAAACTTTGACATAAAACTGAAATGTTTTTTATGCGCTGTTACATTCGAAGATGACAATGAACGAAACGAAACACAATGGCGACACGGTGTTTCTCAAGCCGGGGGAGTTCGTGGAAGGGTTGGGGCGAATGTTCTATATAATAAATCCGAAGAATACGCAATTCGAAAGTGAAGGGGATGTGCCCAACTTTTATGTACAAGTAAGTAAATGTGTGATATAATATGCTAGTAACTAACTTAAAAGGATGAAGTAGTAAAAATGATTTTGTGTGATTTACGAGAGTAGTGGTTGTTCTATATAATGCTGAGATCTTAGTTGATCGATTTTTCTAAGGCGTGTGAATTCTGCCAAGGCGTACTTGGCGGCGCTTTTGTAAGCGTGGCAAAATATGGCGTTAATCCTTCTTTTTTTTAGGAGACTTGTGTCCAACACAGGAACTATAAAAGGGTTGATGGTGGAGAAAATATTAATACTCCATTAAGGATTAGGCATCAACTGATGGAAGTTTCCAAAATATTGGGCAAAAACGAGTATATTATTCAAAAGGCTTATTTCGCCAGAAATATAACTTCGTTAATAGATATTATTAATACTTAATAGGATACCCATATTTCAAACATATTTCTGGAACCGCGCAACCAATTTTAGACAATAGATAACGTAACTTTAATGAGCTTTTGTGTTAATTGATTTTGTATTGTGTTAAATTAAGTACAATGAAAGCTTAGTGGTTTGGAACTTAGCCTCCCACTCGCAAACCGGCGCTCCAAAATTGAAATCCTGCTAATATTCTATTAATTCAGACGTTAAGAGGTTACGTGCTTTTTAAAAATAAAATGTAAATAATTACAACGGTCAATGCAAACGGACCGCAGCAGAGGCTTCACTTACTTTCGGATCAGGTACATACATACATAACTATTTTAATTATATTATAATTATATAATATACTAATAATATAATTACGATTACATTATAATGATAACATATAATTATAGTTTTGTTATTGTTTTAAGTGAGATATTGTTCTCTTTACAGTCATGGCCGTACTTCTTCATGTTCATGCTGTTAGAACATTTCGTGTTGAAAATGAAAGGGAAACGAGGAATCCGCTTGAACGATGGTATCACGAGCATCTCAAACGGGATCTTTTTCGAGGGTGGCAGGTACGGTTTCTAATAAAGCTTGTACATAGGTAGTTACATTTAGTCTCTTTTGTTTTTTCATTTCGATTTCCTCATTACTTGATAATAAACTTCCAGATTTATGTATATTATGTAATATTTTTGAAGAGTAGACAAACGAGCAATAGGTAATAGTGGTTTATTAACTTTCCACTCAGGGAGTCCTGGATTCAAATCCTGGCGTGCACCTTTTTCTTTACAGAGTTATGCATTTTTTAAGATTAAATATAAGTTACTGTAACGGCGAAGAAATCAACTTGGAAATCTGCAACCAGTTACTGTGTTATACATAATGTTCCCTAATGCCAACCCACACTTGACAAATATGGCAGGATATGGCTTAAGCCCTTTTTATTCTGAGAAAAAACTTCTGCTCTACACTAGAATTACAACTGTTGATAACAACGACTAGACCAATTTAAAGTGGCGATATGGAGATAGACACGTTAAAGAGATATGGAGATAGACATAGACCAAAAAGGAGATATGGATATGGCCAAATTAATCTTACTATTAATGAACCCCAAATCGATAACCCTGATTAAGTTAAAATTCCTCCCTTAACAAAGATTCATGAGTGGAACCGTTAAGTTTAAGTCGACAGCACCGTGAAGTACCGTTTATTTATTTATTCAATGGATCACCAACATAACTACCAGTATTTAAAGCATAGATTTTAATTAGGCTTAATTAATGCGATTTAACTGGTCTTACTGTTATAGGCAACCACAGCATGCATTAAGATATGTGCAAGTTAAAAATAGAAATTATAAGACAAATAATTTAAAATTAATTTAAATGAAACTACTATCAGTTAATTTCCACCAAACTGAATGAATCACAACGTTAAAAATACAATGAATTAATTACAATTGAAATATAAAATACTAAATAAATATAAAATCAAATTTTTCAAAAGTTAATCGGAGTTCAAATAGTTTAATTAAGAACTAATTACTGTTATTATTATTCACCTGTTTGTTGGAACATTCATTATGGCTTCGTGCCAGCTAATTTACGATTCTAATGAATCGGAGGTATATTTTTAGCTTTGTGTTCCAAAAGAGAAAACATTCGCTCACTCAAGATAGTTGCAACCGGAAGCTTAGAATTTTGGTTCTACGGTGTAAATTATATAGATGGTCACTAAGCTGGTAAAAAGTATGATAATGGGATCGTGCAGCTGTAGGTTCTTTTGATCGGAAGGTGGGACTCATTGTTTTGCTTCTCGTAAAGCACTTTCGATTGTAGAGTACTAAAAAAAAATTTTGATTAATTGATAGTTGATTAATTATTTATTGATGAATAATTAATTAACTAACATTTGATTGATAATTGATTATTTATCGATTCTATATTCATAGAAAGTCATCTTATATCTCGTTAAATTTCCTTTTTTCATTGGCATCTAATAATGATATACAAAAATATATGTTTTAATTAATTCATTGTTTACTATAACTGTTCAGATTATTATGGAGAGGTGCCGAGTTTTACGCGTATTCCTGGATATATTCTAACTGGAAGCTAGTCGACTTGCCCTGGGACCACACATCGACCTGGTTCCTTGCTGCTCTTGGCATGGACTTCTGCTACTACTGGATGCATAGAGCTTGTCATGGTTAGTGTATTACACTGTAATTCAATCAACGGGCACTAAGTATGTATATCTAGGAAATGATGAAGTACCGAGAAAAATTTGCATTTAGCATTTTTGACGAGTTTTGAAATTTGTATAAATTGTGAGTGACCTGAAAAAACGTTTTTTGAGCTGATTTTTGGGGGATCTTAAAATATGATAAACTAACATATTATTTTAAGTGAAAACTCGAAAAAAAATTTTCAAATATTTTGGGCACCTATATACATACATATTATGTATAATATATACTCGTACTGAGATATACTTTGTTATTCGCCTTCAGTGCTCAGTGATATTTCTGAGCATTTAATCAGAAGGCAACGAATAAGTATGACATGTGTTTTACCGCAACCTTCGAGCTGAAATGAAATGTGGTAACCGCGTCAAAGGGCATCAAAGGTTCGACTGCTACACTTATTTCTACATCAAAGCAACTGTTCTTAGAACAATTTGTATCACGGTTTAAAAAATCAGCTACTATCTTAGTGCTTAAGTATAGCTGTGCATAGAACAGATATTATTTATAAATATAAATATAAACGTAACTAGTGCATCATGGGAGTGTACTACATTTCTCGGCCTACTCCTTCGGGGGTTACTGGCGTGATGTTAGATTTTTAAAAATTGTAAATGACTGTACCCGTACTAACATATTCTAACTGGATTATAACTTAACAATCCTATCCCGACTATCCAGGAAGTCTTGATGCCCATGAATAGAACGATTTGACAACTGTTACTAATTTTCAATTATACATTCATATTGGTTTTAACTAGTTCATACCGATGATACATCTCTTATAATCATAAATTTTAATAACGCATAAAGTTCGAGCTTATTCTTACAACTGACTATTACAGAAATCCACATTCTATGGGCTCAACATCAAGTGCACCACACATCGGAAGACTTCAATATGGGAGTTGGAATCAGACAGTCTATCTTGCAAGGATGGTGTGGCTTCGTACGTATACATTGCCAAACACTTAAATAATTTATTGTAACCTTGAACTTGACATACAAGCTTTTGATCTTCGCTAGAACGTTACTATAAATCTGTTCAATGTGCTCATCAGACGCTTTTTTTCACGCTCCATTACCTAAAATAGTTATTAATCATTAATGTTGTAAATCAATTTCATTTAACCGTAAAGCCTGATTATCGTTCTTTTTTTATTTTCTTATGATGTTAAGGATAAGCTTTTTGACCAACTTCAAAAAAGAAGGTGTTTCTCAATTCGCCTGTATGTTTAATGCTATTTGCAGATCTAATGAATCTAAATTGTTCTAGTAAAATGTCTCAGGTAATTACAGCCTTTTTAATTGAGTTCTGGTATTTTAACAGATTTTTTATCTTCCGTTGGCGTTGGCAATCCCACCAGCTCAGTTCATGGTTCACCACCAATTCAGCTACCTTTACATGTTTTGGATCCACACGGAAGCCGTTAAAAGCCTGGGCCCTTTGGAGTATGTGCTGAACACGCCAAGCCATCACAGGATTCACCACGGTAAGAGATATTAACCGTCATTTATTTCCTTATGAAATGGAAATTTTTATTTGAGCAGTTAAATTCATAAACATTTTTAATCAACTCCAAAATGAAATACTGCTGAAATCATTATCATGATATTAATCTGAATAGTACGAAGGTACTATTCAAATTACTAACATAAAAGAGACAGGATTATCTGCAAATCAATAGCGACAGCTTCTCGCTATGTTTCTTCAAGACCCAGCTTAGCGTTATACAATTCCTTATTAAGACAATCGATTGGTACAATTAATCTAACGTCAATTACCCGTCAGATTAGATCAGATTACAAGTGAGTATTTTCCACAAAATTTCGTATTGCTTTTATTCATTTATTTTTATTCCGTACAGGGAGCAACCCGTACTGTATCGACGTGAACTACGGCGGCGTGCTCATTATATGGGACAAACTGTTTGGCACGTTCCGCCAAGAGAAAGAAGACGATCGTATCGTTTACGGCCTGATTTATAACCAGCCGTCGTTCAATCCATTACATTTGCAGGTAATAAATACTTCCATTTATATAAAGAGAACCAATTTTAAGATAATACGAATACGAAAAAAAAGTATAAAAGACGTAACATCACGCCTGTTATCCTCGAAAGGGTAGCCAAAGGAGTAGGGTAACCAAAAGGGCAGCCACAGACACTCCCACGATAATACGAGAAGGTACAATATGAGTTTTGTCATCAGTATCAGCGTCATCGTCATCACTGTATGATTTCAAAAGGTCACAATTTCATGATATTTTCATATTATATAGTTAACATCTCCTAATTTCAGGTATTATTTATCATTAAAGGTAATGTCATTTTAGAAAACAACATATTTTGCTTTTTCTGTGATTAATATGGTTAGGTTTCATTCGACAAATTTGCTAAGAAAATGAACCCGTATTAAATTTTCAGTAAATACATGTTTTTCATAGTAAATATTAGTAAATAAGGTTATTGTAGTAGTAATAGCAATACATATTCGAAGTAACAATTAATATGAAATATGTTATTACATTATTTTAGCCTAGATTGTATTATTAAAAAATAACATTACATTTTCTATGTAATTCACAATTATCAATCTTTTCAAAAGCAACTTCGGTTATTTGCACACACGAAGCTCAAATTGACTTAGCGATTTCATTTCGGTTTTGCTGATTAACAAACTTTAAGGATCTCTGCGGCCTCTGATTCGTTTGTACGTAACTCTCTTTTCATTTTACTTTGATTTATGTCGAAGGCGTAACGGATTAAAGTTTGTTTGTTCAGAGTTTGGACGACAGGAGGTTTTTTACATTTTTATACAGAGACATTACCCTCAATTGTGCCACAGAATAAAATATGGGAAGCGAATTGTAAATCAAAGCATAGCGTATTTGCGTAAAGTGTGTGCGATCAATGAAATCATGACTAAAATCCTAGAAATTTCAGGATATCCTACCCCGATATAAATAGCCTAAAATAATATCGATATATAGGGACCTGTGTAGCAAATTAAGTGCGTTTTGTTATATAAAGGAAGGATTAGATGACCTACCATCAGACAAAGATCACGCTGCTGCCTGTATACATGTGCAACTAACGTACAATCGGTCTGTGTGAATAGGACTGTCTGACTAGGTCCATTAACAGCAGTTCGTATTAATTGTTAACAAGGCAAACGTAGAGTAGGACGCCAGGTGGAGTGACGATATACGCAAAGTGGCTGTCAGTGGTTGGATGCGAAGAGCTGAAGATCGAGCTCAGTGACATTAGAGAGGCTTATGTCCAGCAGTGGACGATGGCAGGCTGATAGTGTGTAAGGCTGCTTTTACTGAGGCCGATATTTTATATAGAGGTATCTTGCCGTTGACAAATAAAAATAAGTTCCCATTATAATAGTTCTAAGACGTACATATATGTATAAGTCCCCATGCTAAAGATAATGATGATAAGTTATCTCTACCAGTACCAATAAACCTCAACAGCCTTTAGTACAGTATTATAACAATATAATAATGAGTGTGTGAAATATTCTAAGGACAAAACCGTTCCTACCTCCGAGCCCTAAGTGCCTCATGTCTCACGTTTCAGACATTCTACACTCGCTACGTCATTCAGAAGTTCAAGGAATATACCAAATGGTCCCACAAGCTGCAAGCAGTCTTCAACAGGCCCAGCTGGAAACCAGTCAACAGTGTGCGGTTCAAGGATATGAAGGAAGATGTCAGTATAGTTAGACTTCTTGGATGCTCCACAGTTTATTCTGTGCTATTTATAGAAATTTTCTGTTTAGAGCATCTGTGTTTCCAGACACAATCCAAAACTGTTGAAAGCAAGGGTGAATAGCCTTTTTCTAGGCAGACATGTTAGGATATATCTGCGCTTTCCATTAAGCGATATATTGGCCAACTGCTACTCTATCATTTATGTAAAAAAATTCTCAAAGTTGTGACTATATTCAAAACTCATAAAGACTTAGATGTTAGCTTGTCACTAACAGACATCATGGCAAAAAATAGACAGGATCAATCTAATTCATGTAATATATAATACTAAATTATGTGCTAAGTTCAGTTTCATTTAATGTCTCTCGAAGTATAATTTCTTGTCCTACCTAACACACCATTTATCAGCATACTGATGGTTACAACAACCCTTCCAACAATAAATAATATCTTTCAACGATTGTCCAAATGATTGACAGAATTAATAGCAGTACATTTAAGAAAATATAAAATCATGTTCGCGGAACATTACGCGAAATACAATTTTTATTAAGTTTCGAATTGCAGCCAGGAATTCACACGAGGGTGAAATACGACACGTTCTTGCCGACCTGGTGCAGCGCGTACCTACTCTGCCACTACGGACTGGTTCTGTACGGCTTTCATCAGCTATTCTACAGTCATCTGGTGAGTTCTTCTGCTGAAGTAATAGTCTCAGACTATAATATCCTATATTTAGCCAGTTGGTCCAGTGATTAGTAAGCCAGACCACTGAGCTGAGAGTCATGTTTTAATTTCTAATCAGGATTGACAGCAGCAATGGGTTGTTTTCTTTATCTTAGTGTATAAAATACATATGTATGTATATACTAGTACGTTACTTTTTGCCAAATACCGGGCGCAAATCCAAACTCCGAGCTACTAGTAGAAATTTCAAGTTAGCAAAACCCTATATCACCTGACTTAAACCTGGGTTAAATCCAGGACTTCACGATCAGCAGGTGCTTTGGCAACCACGCCAGCAAAAGGGCGGTCTTAAATGCCAGGTATTCTTTTTATATAAAAATTTAATTGAAAAGATTTTACGTTCGCAAAAAAGTCCGCAAAGGACTTAAAAGAACAATGAAACAAAGCTAAAGCAACTTTATTTAAGATAACTTTCTAGAGAATTCTTAATAAATGTCAATGAACTTTCAGTAAAAGCCATCACGTTATATTTTCTGCAGTATCTTTCTTACAATCTGTATACATATATTTTGTAATGCCAAAGTATGTTCTTCTTGACAACAACTCGCGACAACAATGTACTGTGATTAATGAACATCAGAATTCTACTATTCTGCACATTAAAAACTTGCAAACACAAAAAGCACACTCAACTGTACTCACGAACCAACGGACATTATCTCTTCTTTCTGTTAGTGATTTATTTTAAAATAATATTTTCACCTTTCATATCAACAGTTTCCGTATCAAAATTCAATTAACATAATATAACCCCTGTATTTCCCCGGACGGTTAGGCAGGAAATAAATAAAATCTTTGATATTTTTTTAAAAGCCAACATTAGTCCTTACGAGGTAACAATGAGGTATTATTTATGAGGCAATCGCCTCAAAATCAATATCTAATGTACTTGTACATAGTAACATGAAAAACGGTACTATTTTCTTCAGGAGAACCAATATGACTCCATGAGCTCTGACGATATGAAGGTAATACATAGTATCGGCTCAACACTATCCAAAATTCAGCTAAAGCAGGCAGCTAAACCTTATCTCACCGGCGTGGCAGACTATGACCTTAACTCTCTTATTATGAGAGGAGACCCGTAGTCCAACAGTGGAATAATAACAGGGTCTGAACAAACTATCCAAAAACTGAGCTCAATGTCAAATAGAACTTAACGTTCATCTTAGCTCATTCGTAAAAATGTGTAACTGACAGTGAGAATGGAAAACATTCATATTTCGCTTTAAATGCGTAACAATCTCTTACAATTGATACACATTCTAAGTAGAGCTTTTAAAGCCGTCATCTTCATCATCATCATCATCATCATCATCATCATCATCACCATCATCATCATCATCATCATCAGCCTATCTCAGTCCACAGCAGGACATACTCCTCCCCCAATGAGCGCCGCCCTGTGTTCGGCTTGTCGCATCCAGCATCAGTTAAAAAGTTAACAGTTTAAAGCCGACATTATTATATTACTACTGTAATTTTTTCTTCACTCCGTAAATACTTCGGTTTGCGAACAAGATTAATAAGATGAATCAATTAAACGGACGAGATAATTCCAGCAATATTAAATGTTGGACGCTTACAAATATATTATTTTTCATTTAAAATGTTTTATTTTTAATTTCAGGCAATGTCGCCTATCACCGTGCTCCTGTCAATGATGTATATCATTGGATCCCTAACAGTCTTCGGGATGATATTGGATGCTTCACCAAAAGCCCCGCTGTACGAAACTGTGCGATGTTTCATTTTAATATTAGTGGGTAGGTTGGTGTTCCCCAGGATGTCTCTACTAGGACCGGTACTACAGCTATTCTATATATTGTCCGGATCCTTCTGGCTTCTATTCGTTTATAAAAGTATTGAAATCAAAGCGGACAAAAAAGGCATTTAAAAACATAAGGACTTATCACATTGATCCCTTTAAAAAGAACGAAGACTAAGCTTGCAAATAACTTTGAAATGTTTGATATTTATACACCTATTTTGTGATTTTTAAAAACATTCAAGAAAATGTACGAATTGGAAAGTGTTATATCGTCATGGCATACTCCACATCAGTTTGTTGTCATTGTGAAGAAATATAAGAATGTATTTGTAACGTTTTTTATTCTAATTCAAAGTCCCTTTAACATTCACAGTTTGCTCAGCATTACGTATTGAAAGCGATTATCACAGAAATTGCTTGTGAATGAACAGTCTTGTGCGTAATAATAATTCTAAGTCTTCGATTCTGTGTGGGTTTCGAAAGCGATAGTATAAATCAAACGGGAGCACTACTACATTTAGTTCATAATGTTTATTATGACTATTCGACCTTGCGCTACATGAATATCTACAACTGACCTAGAACAGGACTTTTAAGAATAAGTTTTGTAGTGACAGTTTACTTCGTATTAGTAAGTATTAGTAGTTAGTTAATAAGTATCAGTTGTGTACAAGACTATTATAAGGATATGACTGCTATTAAATAGCGCTTTTTCAGAAAAGTAGAGTTAGCATTTTGTTGTTGAGTAATTAATAATAATATATTAAGAGATGGTGTTAGCACGAGAGTTGATCTGTTTTTAGTGTAAAGAATATAATATGTGGTAAGTATAATACAGACTCTTTAATTTAGGATCAAAGGTGTCATGAGATATCAAAAATTATTTATTTATATGGAATATCTCAAGGCCATATTGGAAATATGCTCTTTCGACTCATTTATCTTTCCACTGTTAGAACACGGGTCTCCTCTCAGGATGAGAAGGTTAAGGCCATAGTTTGCCACACTGGTCAAAAGCAGGTTAGCAAACTTCACACGCCTTAAAGAATTTGTTTTTCTAACTAGGGTATATAGGTTTCCTCGCAATGCGCCGATAATAATCAGGGTTTCCCAAAGATGAGATATGCTCATTGTACGATAATAGCAACTATTTACTGTTTCGCGGCATAACAATAATTTTAATACCATTATTATTAATATCTATTTAATTTAACTTCCTTATTTACTACAAAAACAGGTTTATATTGTGGTTAAAAAAAAAAACTGAATAAAACTAATCAATTTGATTGCAAAGATCAGTCATAGTTTCGTAAACAGAATGATGCAACATAAACGCTTATTGCAACGCAGTTATTAATAATAATCTAATACATAAAAAGGAATAACGCACGACGCTAATGTTTTGTTGTAGTTCGCCTTTTAGTAATCTATTCTGTATATTTTTCCTTGTTTACAGGTACTAAAATATTTTCACAAACAGTTTTTTACTTCCAGACATTACCTTTATTTTTATTTGTGATTTGTTTTGATTGGCAATTTGATCGGCAATTAATTAAAAATGAACTATGATTGTACTGCTACTAAAAAGAAGCAATTTAAATACATTACAGACGCTGGAAGTAATAAAAACAATGTGTTCAATTGAAAATAGCGCCGTGAAAACATGTGATATCAAAAATATTGGTTCTAGATTAAATGAAATGTTATTATATACATTCAGGCAGTTTGAGTCACGAACAGAGCTTGCGTACAGTACAGATAAGAAAAGAGCACACCACGGAAATAGATTTAGAAAGTAATCTAAGCTCAGAATACTAAGTAGTTCTCTCTTGCGAGTATAGATGGCGTTAATATCCTTTAGTGACATTCGTAGATCTGTTAATGAATTTATTAATAGTAAAATTTACACTAATCTTCATTTAATTGAAAAGTTGAGGTATAAGACTTTTTTAATGGTATGTGAATCTTGCAGATAAGGTACATAAACAGCTGGCTGTCCTGTCCGTAGTATATGCCATATAATTCGACTTTATAGTATAGATACTGTCTGAATGCTGCCTTGAACCAATTTAAAACTCTCTTAGAGATCGTTCCAATATTTTATTTTTACCCCTAAACATTATCACATTAATCCAGCCATGTAGACATGTTTTTATGAAAAGATAGTAAATGAGCAGACAGCAGTCAAAAGTGACCGTTGACACACGTGGTCATCAACTGCAACTGACCTGCACTAATAGGCGAGTTAGTGACGTTTAGTATTAGTTTGAATGGGTATTGGGGAATGGGATATTGAGTAATAGTGTCCACTATTACTCAATATCATAAGACTTTATATTAATGTTAAAACCACCAAAGTCTCTACATATTATGAGTGGTAGAGTTCAAAATATTTTATACAAAGGTGTAAACGGCATAACCTTTACACGTGTCTTATGATAATATATGCAGGTAGTTGGTTTCTCATATGCATTTTGATCACCAATGATGCAATATACAAAGCAACTTTCATAACAAACCGGTTTTACATAATATGTAGGATATTCTCTATATTTATCATACATAATCAATATACCATTATTCTTTATATTATTGTAATTGTTAACTAGCCTTCGATAACGACCTTGTTCGAATTATTAATATATGAAGAGAGTGAATGAATGTAGAAGAATGACGTCAGGTTTGTTACTATTGACATATCTAGTCCTCTGTGTGCTCTCTGCCTACGTCGTAAATGTCTTAATGCAGCGATATATTAATACATATACAGTCACCACTGCATCCTGCCCTTCACTGGCCAAAGACAGGGCGCAAGGGCGCTTATTGGGGGAGACCTATGTCCAGATGTGGATTGAAATGAGCTGATGATGATAAAGTCGATAATAATAATTATTATCATCGATAGAAAAATAATTATCATCCTTTATAGCGTAGGCAGAGAGCAACGAGTGTGATATATTTCTATCCTTGCAATCCTGCCGTGCTTCTTTCATATTCTTACATAACGGAAAAAATATTATAATTTTTTTTAACTTCTGTACGTATATTTAAATTAAGAGCCTCTCAAGTGACACGAACACCAATATACAAAACAACAATATATAAAAGGATAAAATATTATTATGTACGTATTAAAATGTTCTGCGGTTTAAAACCGCAGACGAGCTAAAATATTAATGTGCTTTAAAATCATTTATATGCAAATGCAAATATAATGCAAATATAATGATTTTTTATCGATTCTAAATATAAATATCTTATTTAATTATCACATAAAGATAACATGACGGTTTTGTACCTCTAAAAGAATAGGCAGGGAAATGTTATACCTACTTCAAATTTTTGTTAGGATTATTATACGTCCCGTGGAATAGCGGATGAACCTATTGCTAGTACCGTAGAGTGTAACATAATATCACGTCTGTATTCCCCGAATACAATAACATAGGAGTGTAATACACTCACACGGTTTGAGAATTATCGTATAAATAAATATACATATTCATTATACTACGACCAAAAACATATTACACAATATTGTGTCTTATATTGTTTTTGTTTAATGTACTTTTCTGACAGTTTCAATACAAATGTATTGACTGGAACTCCTTCTAGTCTAATACTGGGTAAGCAAGTCATCCTGCCCTGGAAGGTGAACAGTTCAATCTTCCTCTGTCTGCTACTCGATTGATACACTCCTTACTAACCAAGTACCACCCAG
>DWME01002788.1:0-19903 GCA_018244795.1 Parelbella ahira ahira | reverse complement strand
TGGCAAAATTCTGGGCTAAAACCATTTAGGGACTTAAAATGTGTTTGTCATCGACACGCTAAGAAGAAGAAGAAATATTAAAACAATATTTGACAAATGTTGGAGGCCAACAGTTAATAAATGCATTATATATTTATTTACTCGCAGTACCTAATATATCCAATTACACGTCTTGTAATTAGTAAATTAATATTGTAACAAAATATATCTACGTGGCAAAATTTCAACATGCATTTTCAGTACATTCAATTGTATTGGGTATATACCCAAAAATTTAAGCAAGGTAAGTACTATATTTATGTATATTGAGTTACATAATGGGTGTCTACAAAATTATTCATGAAACCTCATCCCGATAATGCTTATCAACGTGGCACAGATAAAAGCGTTTTACACGAATCTTTCTCCGCACGTTCGTTTAGCGTTCAATATATTCCTTTTAATATTAATGGAAATATTCCTAAGGAGAAATTGGGTCGTGGGTGTCATGTTCCGTTGTCAAAACGAGATCGATCGCCCGCTAAATGCGTTGGTGCGAGGCGCTTTAAGAACCTCTATAATATTTATTTTAGTGACGTGAATCGGCAAATGGGTGATCATTTTAATGTCCTGTAGCCTGACTGGCGTTGCTATCACATATTTCTTTATCATCATATTATATTTTTTATATAGGTATCTGTGGGTAGTTTTTTCGTTCGCAACAAATGAGATCATTCAATATTGTTAAAATTCAAACACAGAAGCGTCCTTCAGATTTAAAGAGAGTTTGATCTCAAAGTAATATTATTTCACAATTAATTCGTCATTGCAATAATTTATACATTGGAGATAAAATGATCAGTCTAAAATTTTTTAAAGACACCCGACAAATTTTGTTTTGAATGAGGTTATCTCTTTACAGCTGTCGGTATTACATTTTTATTTGGCAAATAACAACAGTGAAATAAACAGTCCTGAGCACATTCACAGTCTTGCTGATTGACGGCAAGATGGATATTCATGTGAGCATTTCCGCGCCTTACATCCAGCGTAACATAAACCTCGTAAATCTAGTAGTCTTGCGTAAAGAGTGCTATCAAGTGCACAATAGTACTTTCCGGTGCTCCTGAGACTTCCACGCGTACGCTACTCAAGGACCGCATCGTATTTCATACATTTGAAATACAATATCAAAAGTTTCTTGATTTCTCTCACTGGAAAATACACAACATACATTTATATCTTGGAATGATGACTCATGCACTGCAGTTTGTCCAAGTTCAGGTAATTATGTTAACGTACAGATAAGAACTGTCCAACAGTAATATCTTGAAGGATATCGCCTCCGTTTGCTTCGGGCAAGCAACCAAAACAGTCTCAAGTGGCAAATCAGGTATACGGTATAATGCCCAGTAACCTACCAAAAGTGGTGTAGCATTGTCATACAGAAACTGATATTTGACGCGAAGACCGTGGATTTACAGAAGAAAATTCTACCGCATTACCAATACTCCTCTCGACTGATAAGGACAGAAAGACTGTACTTACTCCCTTACTAATATCAACTTACATTTCACCAGATCGCATCCAAAGTGTATATAACCAAATCATTTTGAGGCCTGCCACCTGACACTTACTAGCTGGCCAGTAATGTAACCGTGTATTCATAGAAACATGTACATAAATAACCAAGTCTTGCAGAGATACCTACATATAAATAATAGCAGATTTTGTCTCTTAATACTTGTAATATCATACGCCTACAAGGATAAGACATAGGGATAAGAAAATTTTATACACGTATACCTAATTAATTATTGACAATACGAGTAAATGGACTTTAATTTGAATTTGCCTGTAATATACTTGAAGATTGCGAACCCAAAAAAAAACAAGGCGAGATCCGGTACTCATCTCTGGAACTTATTTTGTAGATATAATCTTATCCCAGTATAATTCTTCCTCTTGCGTATGTTAATTAGTCGTTAAGATATGAAAGACATGTAGAACAATCTAATTAGCTATGAGCGCTTCCTGGTGATTTAATTAAAGAGCCGTTTCAAAGGGGGCTTTAAAGGAAAATAATTCACTTCACGAATGAGATTTCCGCTCGCCTTAATCAAGCTACGACGTAAGGCATCAACGACATATTAGATCAGCATATTTACGAAATATAAACTTCTTTTTGATGTATTGATTATGAATTCCTTATTTCTTCATAAGAACTATTTTGTACGAAGGTTTTGTTATTCAAAACTTAGGAAAACGACTAAAGGAATTGTTAGAAGTGAGATCAAGAAGAATCATCTACTAATTTAAACATAAAACAAAAATGATTAATAATGGAAAGAACAGTAAAATTCATCCGCTCAGATTAGATAAATTAAGTCAATTCCAGGACGCATGTTCTTTTATTACGTTTTAATGCAAACCGTATTTGCATCGCACTCGTTAAATAATTATATTCAAATTGCACACATAAACGCTCACACAGTCAGTCAAGTCACATTACATCCTAGGACGTACAATCAATCTAATTTTGTAAATGAAATTCAAATATAGAATCCATTCAAACTCATTTATAAAAAGTTCGAAATTCAAAATTGATCATAATCCATCCGAATTGCGCAGCACATTAAAACTACACTTAAAGTTTATTTCACACGGTAAATTATTCGAAAAATATATAATTTCTTTTAAAAATGACTATGAATTTAATTGTAACCACAGAATTTTTTCGTCCGGCAGTTCCTATAAAAGTGCCATTGTTGCACGTATTTCGGCCGGCATGGAACTGTGCTTCTGTTGTATTGCGGTTTGAAGGGTCATTCACACGACCCGTTCCTAGATCTCAGATAAAACTTCAGACCCATCTTCGATAAGACCGCTTCACACTGCCTGGTTTGCATGCTCGTTTCTTACTTTTATATTTTTTCTTTTTCTTTATATGTACATTTTTTGTCGTACAATCTTACTCCGAGTGATTGTTACGTCGATCTATACAGAGTTCGAATCTTATACCGTACGTACCTCTTAATTAGTAGGAAACAAGACAATTTTAACACTTCGTAATATCAGTTTTTACATAATAGGTACTAGTATTACTATAAACGAACACTAACTGAACTAAACTACAATAACAATCCTAGTCTTAGAGTCCTCTTGAATGGCTACATGGTGGTTCGGTACTTCATCTAATAAAGAAAATATTTATACATGTGTATTTCGTTAGGTACTCAATAGTTTATTTAATGGGAAACTCAAACTTAAAACCATTCACAAAAAAATATTACATTAGTTAGGCAAAACTTTTGAATTTGAATTGGAAAAAAACTAAAAATACCATAATCGTCAAATACATAATTAGATATTATTACTAGTGTCGCCTATCACCAAAATGGGATATAAAAAATACTTTTTATAAAATAAATAATTCCACAATCACACAGTACAACAATATATAACCATGATATAAAAAGATGGTAATTCTATTTGAATGAAATGGACACAATACTAGTCATTCATTTGTTCATTCATTCATTCGCCACATGTATTCGCATAACTTTTTACTTTAATTATTTGTCAGACATATAATTATGTAGCTAGGAAAGTTACCACAATGATTTTATTTAGTTGGTAGAACCATTTTGAATTAAGTAGCTGTTGTAGCGGCCTATGTTCAACACTGGACGGAAGTAAGCTGATAATAACAATTTTTTTCATGGAAATTCTTTTATGTGCTCTAATGGGTCCCCCATTAAATACGTTTATATTTAATAACACTCTTTCCTCAATATCAAGAGGTTCTCGCATCAAATATATAACCTCCAGTACCAAGTAAATATTTCAATTCCATTGTACATACATACTCGTATGATTATTTACAAAGTATCTCCGTCCATTTACCGAACTCCGTAACAACTCACGTGCCGCACGTACAGACTTCACTCTTGTTTAACGAATATAAACACGGTATCTGCGCCAATCGATTTCATATCAAGCGATGTATCAAATTCTGTGCGAGAAACTGTGTAATTTGAATATATCTATATATTCTTAGGCAATATTATTAGAATTTGACTATATCTATTTTTATTAGCAGGCAACGGTCGTCGATGGTCCAGTAAGATCCTTACAGACCTGATGTGCTTCTTGTACATTCATCACTGTCTTTATATATACACGCGGAAGATGTAAAATCCATATATATATAATTTTTATACACACACATAGATTTTTATTTCGTTGTGTTTCCTGTTTTTCTCTTTCTCCATGAATACACGTTAAATTAGTTCTCTACAAGCTGTTTCCATTCCTAGGTTTGCATGAAAAGATGTCGTTAAGAAATAAGCAATGCCTTATATAAAACTTTGTAAGCCAATTTTGCAGATATATTATTTTCGGTGTTCTGTAAA
This sequence comes from Parelbella ahira ahira, assembly GCA_018244795.1. NCBI lineage: Eukaryota > Metazoa > Arthropoda > Insecta > Lepidoptera > Hesperiidae > Parelbella > Parelbella ahira. Next base: position 15,509 of record DWME01002788.1, on the reverse strand, counting down.
TAAATATATGATTGAACGAACGAATTCTTATGTAGAATTTAATTTAGGACTGTTCCTTCCTAATCCACGTTCATGAAAGTATTTTCATTTTAATTATTGAGTAAAGAAAAATGAAGAACACAAAGACTTTGAGCTTTTCTGAATAAAGAGCTCTGTGGTGAAGAAAATTATTTCTATAAAGGCCATCAGGAGTTGCCGCGTAACAGTATGAACGAACGAACGAATGAATAAACTTTTAATGACGTACAATACGATTTATTGATACACGACTGGCAATACTATTCTAAATGCAACAACTATTTAAAAATAAAACGTATCTTCTAATATTATAACACAAGAAACATCTAGAGACATGTTCGAATAACAGAGTGTTAATAAGATTCGATTCGATTTAATTAGTGTTGTTTTGTAAGGTACCGTGTCGTATCGAACGCGGGAACAGCCCTCGCCTCACGTCAAACAGTTTAATGAGCAAACATTGTTCTAACGAACGACTATTGTAAAACAGGTTCTATATGAGCGAGCGAAGTGACTCCATCTTGGTTTTTCTTTGTCCTACAATATATATATTGGTACTTACTGTATTATTTAATTACTCTTAATTGGACGCAGGACAACAATGCGATAAACTTACCTACCTAGTGTTATTTACATAGGACGATTTTTAGTACATTTCTTGGCTGTTCTGTCGTAAGCGGAACGTGGACATGCACTATAGCACTTACCAGTGGACAATCTTTAATTAGTACATTGTTCATTATGATCATCATCAGCCTTTTTTACTTTCTTCTCAGAATACGAAGGGTTAAAACTATAGTCCACGTATTCCACCTATTCCATGGGACGTAAACGTAACTCGTGAAACGTGGGGATGTACTACACTCCTCTGCCTATCCCTTTGGGAATTACAGGCGTGATATTAGATAAGACTATATACTGTCGTGTTTGACAGACATCGCATTCATTAGAAAATAATATGAATAACTATGTTTGCAAATCTCTCATCTCCTGCATCGTGATATCAAATAAGTACATCACTTTTATCAGCATTCAAAAATTGTTTATAAAAATTCTTGTATAACAGATGAAGAACACATTTGCAACGAGCTCAGGGTAGACCCCTGATATAAATATTTAATATCTAACAATAAACTATAAAATTACAGTATAAAACATATTTTTGTTGTTAATGTTATTAAATCATTATTATTAAAAACTGGAACATCAAACCAAAACTGTACCTTATGATAATGCAGTGAATACCCTCATTCCTACTCCATTTCTTAACTCTTAACCTTTGATCCGTCAGCGATCCGTCTTCCGCGTGACTGAGCTGCTCGAGGCCGAATTCTGGAATTAATTATGAATACCTTGCGGCCGATACGGAATGTCTCATAATATCGGATTCCAGAGCCGGCTAGTACCGGCGCAAGTCGAATCCAAACGGATCGTTTGAGAACATTCTGGAAATTAGTGAGCTAAGATATGATCCAAGGACAGTAATATGCAATTAGCTCCCATATAAAATAATACATATGAAGAAGAAGAGTGTAGGAGAAACATATGAGATCTGTAAAAGTACTGAGTGAATAGACCACTCACTGGTTTCTGCCTGCCCAGTAAGGAACCTGACTAGGTACATAATAATATTAATCGAATAATGCAAAAATATCAATTACGAAATAAATAGGTTATTTTGTATCAATGTTTTTCATAGTACATATTTAACGTTTCAGCACTATTAATCAATATAGAAATTGGATGTAACAATTTGTCACGCGTTCATTTTATGACCCCTGTCAAAACAGGAAATGAGTTATATTTATGGGGCAATAGATACGCAGGTTAAAAAAGCAATGATAAAAATAATGCGAACGTTATAAAAGCAAACTAAACGCCACAGAACTGTTATTGGTTGTATACGCATGGGAGGCACCGAACCAATTCTGCAATTGGACGGCGACATAAAAAGAAAAACGATTTGTATATTATGTGGCAAACATAAACTAAAATGGTAACTGGTAGAAAATGCCACTTGGTATTAAGTCCAACATTTTGTAAAACATTGTGTGTGTCAAATAAATGTCACTACTTCAACTTGGCTTTTCATAGAAAAAGCCATGCATGTTTAGCATCAAACAATTCGACTCAATAACTGCATTGCACGCATGCCCGACCGATCTCAGTAGATGAACTCTAATGACGATTGAATATTCAACAGCATCGAGATACTAAGACAACGCAATTACTACATCTATGGAATGAAACATATCCAACGCAACAACAGGTATCCATCAGTAGCCGCCCTCGTCACCAACACAGTAGTATAATAATACAAGGTAAGTGTTCATATGCATATAATGAATATAAAGTACATATATCCGATCAATAACCAGAATGAACGACAGTAAACCGAAATTATCCGAAAAACGCATGTCACAGTGATTTGCGAGCTTTGCGGCATTAGCTATGAGATTTGTGTTGTTTAACTGTCACGTCTAACCATCGTTGACGGGATTTAAAAAAAACATTAACGGTTCTAACCGTGATAGCGACCACACGAATTTTCAATGTGACATTACTGTTGTTTGCGTTCAAAAGTAGATTTGACAAGGAGTCCTAAGTATTTGTGTGCGGCGATAAATATGTCTTGTTGTGTGGCAATGTGAATTATATTATGCAAGTGTAGTCTAATCTAGCAAAGGTTTATTCATGTTTTGATTAACTTTGAACGTACCGTAATATTCCCAAAAAACCGCCGCTTACAATCTATTACTCATATTAATATGAACTTTATTATACAAATATCATTCAAACACAACATTATGTATGATACACACTATAGGTCATATTTCTAGAAAAGATTTATCGTATGTTTTAAGCATGATCAACAAATTTTTCTCCTTATACTAATATCTTTATATTCTGAAATTGATTTTTATAATTTATTTAATACTCATTGTAAGTAAACAACACAGCAAACAAAAAACTTTTTTCCAAATAATCTACTTGTACCAACAAAGGTACTTATTCAGAAAAATAATTTCCAATTTTTATGTCGAATTCGAAACTAGCTCAAACCGGCACAAACCGGATTCATTGGGATCTTGCTTGTGATTTGCAAGCTTACCTTAATTAGCTATGAGATTTATCGCATACCGAAGACGGTCCATCATAATCGATTGGATTTTGCAATGTAAAACTCTAAAGGTATTGATGAGTTATTTGTCAAATATCAATGGTAAATGAAATATTTAGGTTGTTTAATGAACAAATAAAAGAAAATATAACGAGGAAACTTACATACCGTGGAATTTTTCGTAATGTTCCAAAGTGAATTTTTCTCTCCCACACTTGACTGTCACGGTAGGTTATAGCTCTAACCCTTTTCATTTTGAGAGGCCTTAACCCTTCTCATTTTAAGAGGGGACTCGTACACGTCAATGGTACGATAAAATGGTTGATGATGATTATGATGGAAATGCAATGGATTTAGCAACGGACAAAATTGACAGAAATCTTAAGTTTTAATTTAATGTAATAACAATAAAATGAAGTTCATTTTTGTTGTATTCTTGTTCAGTTTTGAAAAGTTATTTGTTCTTATCATGTACCTACATGTATTTATGTTTTAAATGAACACTTCGAAAACATTTTTAAATAAGCAGTCCATGTAACAAACTATTAAGAACTTTGAGAGCGAAATTTTTTTAAGATATTTGAAGACTTACATATAATATTTTTACGCACAAATGGTGCGTAAATTCGGATCTTGATACCGTTTTATATCGCAATGTCCTACATTGCTCAAAATAAATTACTCGGCAAATAGATTGCGTTCTAATGTTTTATGACTACAGGAATGAAAAAATAGGCCACAATTAATGGATATGTGATTTTCACGACGTCATAATATAAAAGTTTCCGCTAATGCTGGCCCAAATAGCTACTCCAATCAATGCTAAGCGTTTACTTTTACCGACTGATATCTATATCCCATCTTAGATACCTAGGAAACCAGAGAACAGTCGAAGATATATTTTGTTTAATTATTTATGTAGTTTCACACAAGATCCCAAACTAATCGAACTTATGCTCTGATAACCGGACGATTGATATACAAAATATATTAATGTGGAAAATAAAATATGTATGTATATTGCATATTATAACAAGATATAATGCATGTTATAATTTTAGATATATACACGGAAAGAATTCGCACACTCGTCATAATATTATTGGTAATAAGCTTGGATAGAAATAGAACCGACAACCACCACAGGTTTAGCGCGAAAGTGGAAGATATTTAAATGAAATAAAATAATTTTCAAACATCTATCCTGTGATAAAAATATTACATCATTTTTGCTCGATAATTTTATGATTAAAAACATTCCAGTTCCAAAGAAAAAATAACTGATTCAACTGTTTTGAAGGAAACGGAAGAGAATTTCTCTTGCAGTCATAAGTCTTTGAAAAGTTTCTCGACCGGATGACGGTGACCGTGAGTTTGTAAAAAGTTCCATAAAGGATTCTCTGGAACTTTCCTCGCAGGTTGTAAAGTAGAGTGCCAGAGTTACTATAATATAACAATGCCTGGATGACAGAGCCCCACTCGCCTTTTTACGTCAAATCATTCAAGTTTCTTGTAGGAATGCGACACGTTTTCGTTAAAAGATTTCATGTTTTTAGAAAAAAGGAAAGAAATGAGAGCTAATTTTACTGTGCTATGACAGATTACAGATTCCGCTTTTATTTTTGACATTAATTTCGCGCCTTTATAATTAATTACAATATTTCTATAGCAACGAAAATATGTATATGTCCAATTGAATAAGGCATAATTTACACGTACTCCAGCTCGCCAGCCATTACCACAAAATACTGGAGAAACAAACTGATTAATAAATAATTTAATACTACATTATATATTAAAATAATATAATTACAGAAATACTGAGATAGACATACTTAATAAACGAACAAAATAGATAATAATACATCTAATTTTCTCAACACAAGCGAAATATAAACAATTTCGAGAATTTATTATAAAATATAAATACCGTCCGACGTATCTACGAGCGCCGTAAAAACAACAATGCTCTGATGATCAAAGCCCGATCGTTTATAAAGCCTCACTTTTTAACGCGCCGTTGATTCTTTTAAAATAACTTCATAAATATAGCCACGTACTATAAAGACTTTATTGACGTCAACGTATGACGTTACTTTGTAAAATCTTTGTACACCGGCGAGCTGAATATCAACTGACGTTGCCGCTTTTCATGATGTAAGTATTCAACGATTTCTTTATGAGTAGCATTAACTATGTAGCAACAAAAATATTCCAACTGATTTAGTCGATACCGAAAATATATGGAACTGAGATTTTCGGAGTTCTCCACTAAACGTACACGATACTTATGTATATAAAATCATCAATAAATAAAATATATTCGGTTGCCCAACTGTAATCTACTTGTTGGTATCATAACAACTCATAGATCCGAATGTCCATATCAAAATCAGCACAATAGCCATTTTACAAGATATGATATTCATATCATCATGGTCTTTATCAACCTTTTTTGTGCTCCAACTACAAAAGAATAAGTCACATCTCAGAATAAGAGAAGTTGAGGCTACACTGTATTACATTAACTATATTAAGTTCAGTACACGTTTTACAGCTCTGAAAATATTGTGGAGAATTCAAGTGTGTACCCGGTTACATACAAAATTTACCTTCACAATCAAAGTGAATGATATTTAAATCGAAAATAGACATCATTTATTTAAAAAAAGTGCCTATCAGGACTCAAACTCCAGTTGGGTTGAATAAGAGGTTAAAATCTAAACAACGATGTCATCAGAATTTTCATAATATTACATTACATTAGATTCAAGGCTATATAAAGATATGCACACATTACATTGAGCGAATATGCAATATACTTTATTGTCTATGCTGATATTATGATTGTGTGTGATTCATATTCATTCGTTCATTGTAATTCATATGTATGTGTGACGATAAAAAATCCTAACAATACAATTTGCAGCAGCGTTTCAAACCATCCACGCTTACCAAGTTTTCGCTACGAAATAACGTAGCGCGAACAATAAAGCTACGTCAGGCGTAGATGTATGAGAATACTGGATGCTGCGCGCTACGAAGTGAAAATTGATAACAAAAAATGTTTAGAAAACGTTTTGTTCTTGTACGATATTTGACAGTGGCTTTTAATTGTGATTAAATGTGAAGATGTTTGACATGTAATATATTTCGCGCTGTGCTATTTTAAGTGTCTATTTTGTATGGGAAAGGCCACGCTATGTACAAAGGAGTTTTTTAAACATATTTTTTAATGCTCCTTCGGTGATTGAGAGCAAATTTATTTTACTTTACCTAACTCTTACTTGACTTAACCGAGGTTATTATAAATATAAACAGAAGTACAAGATTCTTCTCTTAAACTTACTATCGACCTTATATGTACGTACGACCATACGAGTATACACACATTGACTACTGCATTCCTTAGTATTATTTGTCTCTATAGGAAGATATTTTTAGATACAACTTGAATGCATAATTATAAACACAGATATTCTTAACAAATCTCAGCTATCCGATCAATGAAACTCCGTCGCAACATTAGTAGCTAACATTGGCTGTTTATCAATGTTGTCAGAATACCTCATCGCGGTTTTTCTCGATGAAAATTTATCCGCGAAGTACTACAGTAACCAACATGATATATAAATATAAACACAGAGTTATAATATAATTAACGTTTTAGAAATGAAAGTCATTAGTGTAATATTAGAGTCATTTACATATGAGCATGTTGTCATGCACGAGGCGCACTCGCGGGCGCAAGAAGTGACTTGGTAATTAATTACTCTTGTTATTACCAGTTTATGAAAGCCTTGGATGCATTCCAAAAACAAAACTCAGTTATGTTATTCCCTTGCTGAATGACGCTACCGCTAACTACCACAGTGATTTACAATTTAATGCAGTATAATGAGATTAATATGGAATTTAGATTCAGCTGTGTTTATCTTAGGAATTTGTAATATTAAACTAAGGTAATTATATATAATGTTAAACTAAGGTATTCATAATGTTAAACTTAGGTGTTTGTGATGTTAAACTTAGGAATTAATTATTATTAAAACGTAACTGTTGAAACGTGGGAGTGTACCACACTCCTCTGCCTATCCCTTCAGAGATTACAAACATGATGTTACATTCTTAAGTAATAATGTGAACGAAATATTTTCAATTGACATCAGATTGTTAAATATTATGCTACAATTTATGTAATATTTATTCCGATTATTCGGTAAAAGAAGTTCACCATCAATTTTATTTCCGATATACGAAAAAAATCTAGTAAATTTGAATTAAGCGACTTAAACGAAGAGACACCTCATGTGAGCCATTGTGACCTAGAAATTTCCCCACTAGCAACATTACAAGAATTTCATGGTATAAGACTCTTGATAGCAATGTGAGTAATGAAATCGAAATATCCTAGGAATTACATATCGCAAACATATTGGATTCGAATATAAAATCTTCCATAAAAAGACGAATAAATTTCCTCAACCGAATATAAAAAACAGAATTGAGGTCCATTTTAATCTGTGTGTATTCAATACTTCCCGCGCGAAAGGAGCCGTATTTATCAGCTGAGTGTTGAAATAAGAACCTTATTACATTCCACGTGAGTTGATATTTGTATGTTACTCATTTTTTTCTTGTAAAGCTACCATGATCCCTCTTTAATATTACCGTGTTTTTAGAAGAGCTCTTTCGTGAGTAAAATGTACGCAAGTTTGTTTTTAAAGCTGCGAACAGCGATAATAGAGTTGTTATTAAATATTTATGATTTTATTACCTAAATGTTTCTTCCATTCATTTATATATTTAAATTTCGCGTCAACAAAGTGATGATTATTATTTTTGAGGGTAGAAATATATAAAACTGAATCGCGTAGAGTTATACATTATTTAATATTAAATGCAATTCTGTTTTTATAAGAATTAAAAAACAATTTCTGAAATTCTAGTCTGTTTCTAGAATGACAGACGAAATCTCATTTGAACATGTCTGTATTCTGGCGTTTTCTGTTTTATTGTAGATGTGATTTGGACACTTCTGATCAAATGAGCCAGTATCTGACCTATTTGATCGAGACCTTCGAGTCTGTACGTCAGGCAAGTCTGTACGTACAATCATCATCATTTTCATTGTACATCCGTTTAGTCATTATATCAAAGCAATATCTTCATAATCAGCAAATATCTACGAGTTGAGTGAAAGATACTGCACAAGGATATTATTAATTACAAAATATTATACAAGAACCGTCACAATCCGTAACATATTCGATTTTGTCGCCGTCTCGCTGTCCCTGATACAAGAGTAATAGACTTCCTCTTTTTGCCGTCACCCGCGGCGGTCTAAGCTACAGGAAACAAAAAATAGTAACGTAATTGCACTACGCTTACTCTATTTCTCCGAGGAAGCTTGTTAAGAGTGTATTTCTGTTTATAGACTGTGATTGGTTTAAAAATTATCGAGAGTATTTTGTAGGACGTCGGATCAAAAGAGTGTTATTTTTACCGTAAGATTAGTTTTTCACATGCAATCATTTAAAGAAACACTTATAAATATTATACAATAACAGTGGCTTACGACAATTGTTCCATCTGTAGAGTATTCCGTTTATTTAGAAGTCCTTTGTATCCTTCTCTAAAACAAATGAAATATTGCTTCGGAAATATTAAGATTTCTATCAGAACAAAGTTCCAAGTAATAACATTGAGTTGAGACATAAATATAATCCGACTGTTTCTATGATCACGGCCCATTATTCCACACTGAATAAATCGCCAGAACTTAATAGCGAGAATAAATCAATAACTTTAATGAAATGCTGTGGCGGTGAATGGTCAGCGACCAAAAGCGTACCCACATAGTCTCCCACAGTCAATATTATATCGGACAATCCATTAAATCAGTTACAAACTCAGTGAAAGTAAGCCACTACTAACTGATGCTGTGTCTAACGCCTAATTAGATTTAAACGTTAGTGCTAAATTTTCGCTCTCTGTTCCGCCCGCAATCGGAATTGGGAATCCGCAAAGTTTACTCAACTATTAAGACATACATGATTTAGTACCTATTTTATATATGTATTTACCTCCAATAATAATGATAAATACCGTCGAGAAAACCTACTGATTTGAGATTTATGATTTAAAATTAAATGTCTCGTGAATTTTTATACACATGGTTATGTATGTATCGGCTTAACTCGCGTACGTTTTTCGGGATGACCCGACTAGTTTCAGTCCTGTATGAGGTACTTCATCATGAGCTCGTGATTGCAGCGAAGTCTCAACGTAATCCGCCGTAAATATGTAGGTACATAATATGTAATCTTAAGATTTGTACGTAATATTTTCTAAGCAGTGTGAAGTGTATTGACTCACAATTGGTCATTGTATAACTAAACTGTTATGTTATGCTATCGCAACGTAGATCCAGTTTCAATTGCAGAATGGTACCACATAATTGTTGTAAGTGCTGTGTATGCCAATAGGCTCACTAACTATTCCATGGGACGTGAACGTAACTGGTGAAACGTGGGAGTGTAGCACACTCCTCGGCCACCCCTTCGGGGATTACAGGTGTGATGTTACGTAAAAAAACGAAACTTTCAACATTGATATGTATTGTAAAAATAATATTACATCTGTACGTAGAGACACCGTTAAACATTTTCTTAGCGATATATTTCAATGTTACGGAAACTGTACTGACATCTTTATATGATTAAAGTATATTTTATTTACATATTCAGATTAAGTGACGCTGACCTTATGATATCATCGGGCGGAGACGGCCAGGGCACTCGTATATTCGATGAGATTGACCCAGTTCATACTAAATGTAGGTAAACCGTTTATCTCTTAAGTCTACGTAACCCTTTTAAAAATATTCAAACGTTATTTTACATTGTCGTTAACCTTTTTATAGATCTGCTAATAACGGTATTATTTATCGACATTATATTCGACATTATTTTGCAAAATACATGATTAAACATACATATATTAATTTGAGAGCAATGGCTACTGCCGTCCTTAGGTACTTGGTAAAAGCACTTCCGCTGCATATACATATACAGTTAAAATATATGTATGTATATATGAATTTCTACTGCCACATATGTATCAATATCTATTCTACACGCTTGTGAGAAAAACTTGTAATGTGTTAAGTTTTTATCAATCTGTACTGAAGCTGAATATAAGTACCTATATAATACAAGTATATTGAAGAATAATCCATGCCCAACGGCGGTGGCTATATGAGTATATTTATATATTAAGAGACACTATTGGAGCCTTTTTTCAGAATACCACGCGCACGACTCGGTATAAGTTTACATGAAGGAGTGCTTGCTAAAAGTTATACGTAATAAATATTACAAATACCTAAATCGATTTTAATGAAACATCCATTTATTTACTCTCCCACTATCAATGTCAGAATCAACAGTGTATTGTGATTCAGGAGCACAAAGGAAAGATTTTTAGAAGCATACTCTTTGACTTAAGAACTCCAATACTCAAACTGGATTTATTTAAAATTAAAATCGAATTTAGACCGCTAGTGAGGTACTAATGATAATATTTTGAAATAATTCTCGTCTAATCAAAAACTAGGCAAACCATTTCTGAAACAATCATTATCTGCCTACTCCTGTCCACTGCTGGACATAGGCCTCACCAATGGCAATGAAACAGTAAGAAGGTTGAGAAACATACATATAGGTATACATGTTTATACATATAACATCACACCTATAATCCTCAAAGAAGTAGGCAGAGGAGTGTAGTACAACTCCCACGTTTCACCAATTACGTTTACGTCCCATGGAATAGGTGTGAGCCTATAGCCGAATTTGTATGTTTATAAAACGAATAACATATTTATATAGACAGTTTTATAAACACAGAGAGCCCTGTGCCTCGTCACCACACAAACCTTTGTTTTAGATAGAAATCAAACCTGCGACCTGCTCAGCAATCACTTAACGTACGCTCTTTATCAACCGTCTGATCACCACAGAACTGGTTGTCTAGTATAGTATCAGATCGTCAAGTATAAAGAAGTGTCGGAAGATATTTGTTATTTGACTATTTGATACATAAACGTTAATATTTTATGAAATACCGTAACATTCTATAATCTCTTTTCCGTTATAATTAAGGTTTCGTCTACATCGGCCAGCGGGTTTTAGCAGCGACCCAGATAATGTGGTCGATGTGGGAAGTATTAACTTATCATCTACTCTCTAGAGGAAGGAAGCAGTTTTATAGTTTAGTTTTATTAAGCTTCCCGTAATCGGACATTTTAGTTGCGTTGGAAAATGAAAAACGCTGTGACAGTATTTACTTTTACTGCTAAATACCGTTTTTTAGTTTTAATTTTAAAATATTCTATATATTTTTTTGCAATATATTCATTATTATTCATTCATCAACACTGGGCGCCTATCACGTACGGTAAATTGAGAAAAAAACAAAGCCATCTCTCTTATTTATTTGCACAAACAAAAGAGTTAGGAACATAATATCACGCCTGTTTCTCCTTGAAGGGGTAGGTAGACGTGTATAATACACTCTCACGTTTCGCCAAATTAAAAAAGGGATACAAAATCACGTTAAAAGTACAGGTTGTAAAAGTACTGCTTATTGCGAGAAGTGTCTGCTAGAAGATTTACGATTAGACATTGTTTATAAGTAACAGTTTATGATCATTTATCAGCTTACGCTCATTTATTAGCTTATGCTCATTTATTAGCTTATGCTCATTTATCAGCTTATGCTCATTTATCAGCTTATAATCATTTATAGGTATTAGCGGTCCAGGTACGGCTGAAATTTAATCGTAATTCCACGAATTTTATTTTTGAACTTCATTGACGTTCTTATGTTACAGAATATACCTCTCTATGAACATCTGCTCTGTGCTACAATGTGACGGTATGAACGCAAACAAAGAATGTTTTATTTTATTTCATTTAATGTGTATGTAACGCAAATTACGTATAAATAGTTTAACTATCTCGAAACTTTCTTAAAACAAATTAGAATTTGTTCATAAACATCTATAACAAATCTCGCACTACTCTGCGCGCAAAACATTCTCAATTATAATGTAAATGACGATAAAAACACAGATAAGAAAACAAAGTGCTACTGAATTCATAATACCTCCCTGGCGAGACAGCGACACCGATAGAACTAGCATTAATCGCGATTGACCTAGTTCAGTATTTTAATACTTTCCGCCCGACCACGGTGTTGGGTGGTCTTGTGAGATAACCGATCTGAGGTTGAAGATTCAAAGATATGTTAACAGCAAAAACCGCGTAATACATAAATCCTTTTGCGTTTCAAATCAGTAGATGCACTAACAACGTAGATTTAAACAATTTATAATGAAACATGATTGTTAATAATCACTTATAAGGTAAAATGATAAGATTACAAAATTTATAAGTATGTTATTTGTTTTAATATTAAAGAAGTTAATACTCTCATATACTACTAACTTCAGAATTGACTTACTTATCTAATACTTTAAAAATATTTTTTCTATACATTTTTCTTACAGTTACAGAAGACTCAATGTTTTATATATTTATATAAAAAAATTGTCATTGCAACTTCAATAAGAATTACGCTACGTTAATTCAGACTTTTTAAAACTTTTCTTTATTTTTATGAAGTAAGCAATAGACTCACCTCGTGCTCCACCGAAACTATGTATAAACAAACTAGTGAAAAGTACTGTACTCCTCTGCTGAACCCTTCAGGGAAACACAGGCGTGATATTACATACTTTTGATACGCCCTGGTAAAAGAGAAAAGTAACCAAAATAAATTACTTAAGAGATTAAATGTATTCAGGTTTCCATATACGAGTATGAACAAAGGAGGCACGGCGGTCGAGCACGCTGTACAAAATTTATCGTGGGCAACCGAGCGCTGAATATGCAAAGACACGCCGTGTATCGTACAATTGTAATAACAGTAACACTTTTTAACAGTGTACATTGGAATTGTACTTTATGTCTGACTTTAATGTACGATGTACAATTTGTTAAACCATTTAAAATAATCATTTCCACATTTTGTTGTGGCAATATTTTTTTCTTATCTCCAATGCCTGTGTGTGTGAAAATGAATACCTGAGTTATTTTTGGTACAGTTTTACGAGAACATTTCTACAGTTTATACCTGCTAATATGATTACCAGATATATTATATACTGTAATATTCCGAAATAACTTACGAAAGATATGCAGGTACAAATTTTAATCAAAAATATTTAATACACATTCAAAGGTACATTTAGAGTAAACAGCGTTCTCGTACAACGATAAATTTTCTTACATTACGATTCTAAACACCTCGCACGTTGTATGCAACAGTGTATTGCGCTACTTTAATTTTATATAAAATTTTTGAAATATTCACTCTTTAGACTAGTAAATTATAAAATAAATCTCTTGGGACCCACGGCGATCTGATCCCAAACTATTTAGCCTGTACTGTATTAACAATAAATAATGGACATATACACATCAATGTATCTATACATACATAAATATATATGTTTTCTATATTAATGTAATTAATGAGTCACAATAAACAAAAATGTGTGACCACTTGACAATCGAACCCAGGACCGAAAGTTCAGCAGACAGGGTCACTAACTCATGGACAAACGTCTGCATCTAATTCTCGACTGATAGAGAACTGTAATACACAAGATACACACGAGAGAGAGAGAGAGAGAGAAAGAGAATTGTAATTCTGTACAAAACACCTCCGGAATGTATTTCTTTTATTTTATTCCCCGTACGATTGCGAGCTAGTTTGCGTATCATTGCATATATTTAAAGTTCCCTTGCGCTAAATCAATTTAGCTCTACGCTCGAACATTTACGTTCTACGCGAATGTTCGTACTCAGTATCATTAGTTTAATGTCTTTAATATTTTCATATAAAATGTTTTGTCAATAACAATATACATATATACATACATATATACATTCAAACAATTTACATACACATGCGTATATAAAGAATCTTTATTTTAAGGTATCACGTGCAACATTTGTATCAACAACAATATGCACTTAGGTAAAATTTAATTCAACGAACTCTACATTTGTAGCGTTTGAAGGTACCCACACAAGATATGAGCCATTCCGAACTAGTTCCTGCAAACAACAACTCGTCTAAATAACTGTACCACTAAATATATCTATAGTCAAATATATGATATTACTGAACAACTTTCAGAATTTAATGTAGAGATATTATTTCATATGTAAATAGCCGGTTAGAACAGAGGCTATTTGTATTGTAAAAAACACAATTAACATATTAAATGGCATTACAAAACCATTACCATGCAGAACAGCTGCATTGTTGTGTGAAATGAGAGACTGAACTGGCTTTTGCATGTATTTTAAGAGCGATCTCCGAATATTTTTGAATAGAAATCTCCATATTCGATTCACGCTTCACGCTTCTCTGCTATATGAGTTTGTAGAGCATTCAGCTTTTCAACTTCTTTATTTATCCGGATATAGAGTTTATTAATTTATCATGCTAAAATACATGTTAAAAGAAAATAAGTTAGTGATTGCTGTTAAAAATTTTTTTTTTTTAATCTTCTAACTCAGACACATAAACACTGTGTGAAAGGATTTCTTAGAGAATTAAAAATTGTTTCATATTTTAATAAATATAATAAGTTTCGTAATGTACTCTGTGTTTGTTCCTTTGTGTAGCATCCAAGATTGTTGTCAACGAGTCTCGAGGGTATAGAGCAAAATTGTAGAGTCGCCAAAGCGGACTCTGTATAAGCATGTTTGTTGCAATGGAAACTTAATTTAATAAGTTAGAAATATCGTCGTTGTGTTAGTTTGTTAACTTAATTGTGTAAATATAGGTACTCGTATGTATATGACGTATTACTTTATACGTCTTTAATAATGACATTTTTCATACAGTACACATTGAAGTTTGTCGGAGGCTTTAAAGTCTTTTAAAAACGACCGACGGACCAGTTGACTGACAACCTTTATCTTAGCCAGTCTGTGTTGAAGCAGCATGGTAGAGCATGTTTCTAACTCTCTCCTAGAGAGTGTTAAAGAACCGCGCCTAGGTATGACAGTAAGAAAGTTGCAGTCAGAAAAATAAACGTAACATCACGCCTGTAATCCCGGAAGGGGTAAACAAAGGGGTGTACTACACCCCCACGTTTCACCAGTTACGTTTAAGTCCCATGGAATAGGTGGTGAGCCTATTGCAATACACCGGGCACTAATCCAGACTCCGAGTTACTACAAGAAATTCTAAATTAGAAAAATCCAATAGTACCCGACCCGGGATT
>DWME01002787.1:0-19906 GCA_018244795.1 Parelbella ahira ahira | reverse complement strand
TCGTGCAGCACATGCTGGCCAGCTCGCTCTACGCCAACAGCGCCGTGGGCCGCCCCTGGGAGATGATCGGCAGGTACCACATTCATACATACATACGTATGGATATTCTCCAGGCCGAAATTTCTTCCATGCTCCCAATTGTTACATTTGTGGAATATTTGTTAAATATTAAGGGTCTGATGTGATTTAAGATCTGCAGAAAGACTGGTTAGCTGCTGAGTAGCGAATCAGTCTGTAATAACATGCTGGATTGTGTTGCAGGAAGAGATCAGTGTCTATTTTGAGTACGTTAGTAGGTAGCGATCTATATTTATAGGAATCATAAGAAATGTACTCGGCATAATATTCTAGACGTTGTAATAAAACAATCAGCGCCTAATGAGGAGCTGGTGCAAACGAGCGCGTGGGCGGGGCCGGTGGGCGGGGCGATGCGTGTTGTTGTATGTACATGGACAATGTTTCAGCATTTCAGATCAAATAATTGACGAGCTGCTGCTGGGCTGCGTCACGGAAATGGAGCTGTCCGACCTCGTGCAAGAGATGTACCGCTGCGAGACGGAATGATCTCAATCATTTTATATTGTATACTATTTATTTGATTTTTATAAATTTGATATTATTTTTATTCAATAATGTTTTTATTTTCTTAGTGATTGATAGTTCTAGATGAGTCCAATAGTCACGAACAATGCGTCAAAATTGCACAGGATTCGACTCATTGTATGATCATTTAATATGCTATAATATATGTATTAGCTATTCAGGTGCAGGTTAAATAAAATATACCCATTCTAGTAATACAATAGTAACATTTAATAAATAACACAGTCGCAACAACAGAAGCATTCAGCTAAATTGAGTAAATACCATTTCTTAAAAAATGTTTTTATCGTCTTATAAACATTTGTTCTGATCTGCTTATTCATGGACATTTGGTCCGATGGGGCTTCAGTGTCTCTAAGTATGACTATTTTAATACAACCACTCGACGCGTTAGATAATTAGGTTAAATAAGGCACTTAAACGTAAGACTAGGTTTATACTGAACTATTAGGACATAAACCGCTGTTTAGTTCGTCTGTATTCCCATAACAATTTTACAATTCACTCTCCCGTTCAGTAACTTAAGTTTCTACAAAAATGTAACTTATTGACATAGGTACATGTTCAAAATCAATGTCAAACTTCGTCATCTCTGTTCAAACTTAATCGGAATGAATTTAAAACTTCGCCATATTTATCTTTCTGTCTCTTCAGTGTATCGTTTTTCTCAATTTTGGGTAACTTTGCTATACTTTCAGTGCTAGAAGTGTCTGTTTGGTAAGCCTCCTCCGGTGTAGGTGGGTTGGATTTCATTAACCTCGGCTTCAACAGGTGCGGGCCTCCTGCGGCGAATATCGACTCTAATTTGGATTTCAAATCTTCTCGACTTAAACTAGCGTCTTCAGGCTCTTCGGGTTCGGGCTCCGGAGTTTGTATGTCCTCTGTGACAACCGGTTTCAAATTTTGTGCATCCCTTGCCAGTAATTCTTTCTTTAAATCCAAGAATATCGAGGGACGATCCTGAGCTATTGGGAATTCTGTATTTTCCACAACGTTTCCAGTAGAATGTGACCGTCTCCTTTGCTCTTCGTTTTGGTTATTATTTGACATTTTGTTCTGAAACAAATTCTCCAATTTCGACATAAAGTTTATTTGCTTATCACTTCCGAATATCATGGTGCCGTCGTCTTGAGAATTATTAGATTGAACACTTTCTCTTGGCGTGGGTTTTTCTTCAAGCTCTAAGGACTTAGTAGATCTCGCTGATACTGTATATGATTTCTTGAATGCAGGACTTTTGAAATAGTTTTCGTCCAAAGGCGGAGGTACTGGTATGTTAAGTGTTTCTTGCCTCATATCTTCCCCAGATTCGTTTACCCTATCTATGGTATCGGAATATCCTGATTCATCTGTTCGAGAATTCGTATCGCTATCGTCTAAAGTAGTTACTTCCTCTTGGTCATTCAATTCGTCTTCTTGATCTTGTAAATCTGCATTACTACCGGCTACTTCGTCTTCTTCGTTGACTTTGGGCAAATCTTCTCTATGAACTTGCGCTATAACATCATATTTGGATAATACTTGATTACCCATAGATGCATCTGATCCAGCATCTGATAATTCACCGAGCGACTTCCTGTGGACAATGGTTTTGTGCATTGTCGATATAACATCGTCCTCAGTAGATTCTTTTAGACTTATTACTTCACCGTACGTATCTTCCTCGGCTTGTAATACTTTATCCAATAAGTCTATTATCTTTGCTTCCTTTTCTTCATTGTCTTCCATATATGCGTGTTGTACTATAATTTCTTCTGTAATAATCGGTTGGCTTCTTACAATTTTCTCTTCGACGATCGCAACTATTTGATTGGGCTCGCAACCAGTTGCAGTAATATGATCGCCTGCAGCATTGGTACGGCCAGTAGTGCCAGGCGGGGTAGGAGTTTCTACAATTATTTGAACGGTCGGTTTGCCATTCTCGTTGACGTGTGCAGACGCCTTCAGATTATTTTGTAAATTGCCCTTATCGTTTCTTTTGTATAAACATACACATAGAAAGTAGACTAGAATCCCTGGAAATACAAATGTTTAAATAAAAGAAAAATGCGTAAAACTAATAACATACATGTCCGATTAATGATACCTTACCGATAGCCATCCAGATAGCCACTCTGATCCAAGTTTGCCCGTTGATTAGAATCATCAGATGAATATTGACGTAGATACTTAAGCAAGGCACGATGGGTACTAGTGGTGTCTGCAAATAACACGAGTGATTTACAAAATATTTTCGGGATTACACTAATTGTTGACTGAAACATTATATATAGATGGACCTATAATTAAATGGAATTTCATGATTGTATATGACTACTCAACTGACTGAAATATACGAGGGGGCGTTTTTAAGTTCGCTGAATAGAGGATAAGAAGTAAGAATAAAATTACAAAATTATTTTTCTTCAATATATTCACCTTCTACTCTAATTCGTTTTTCAGATCTTTCAATAAGCTTATGTATATATGTATGTATGTATGTATGTTCTTCATGACTTGAAAACTTCTTCCTACGAACGTCGTACGAACGTACGAACGTCGTCGTACGAACTTCCTACGTTTTACCCGGGCAAGAGTCCCCGTAAACGGCTGCCATGTCTTCCAGTATAGTTTGAACCGACTTTCCTTTCTTGGTAAGGAACTTTATAACGCGCGGTACTCGATTTTTTCCTTAATTCAGACTATCTTCCAGGTTGAGTTGTTTGATCCACGACAGTTCAAAGACTAATGCCCGATTGAGATAAAATTGGGTATTTATACTAATAATGAGTTGCTTAACTCGCTGTCATTCGGTTAATCACCTTTACTAATGACCTATCCTCCCATTTCGCGTACTTAAAAACGCACCCTTGTATGTTTAATAGTTGACGTTATACCTTAAAGCTGATCTGCTCTTTAGTCTGCGGCTGAAGCGTCATGATAATGATAAGCAGCAGGGCCACCGCGTGCAGCACCGACAGCGGGATCGTCGGGTTACGTACGTGGACCGCCACCAGCGCCGCGGTGAGACAGGTCAATGCTGTACATAAGTTTCTTGGTTAACTTCAAATACATATTCTTAAAAACCTGCGACTAGAACTTACGTATGAGTTTTTGCTTCATGAATGATATTATGTACAAAGATAAATGTTAGTATTAGATGAGGACGTGATGAAGGGACTCGGACAACATGGAGTAGGTATCGGGGTCCTGTGTGTCGGGTAGGTACAGTGCGGTAGGTAGTGGTTTACTGAATAGTGTGAGCGCGACGCTGACGACGAGCGCGGAGGCGGCCGTGGCGGCGCGCAGCCCGCCGCCCAGCGCCTGCCGCAGCGCGCCCGCGCCCGCCACCGCGTACCGCGACCGGTACCTGCCGCGCGGACCGCACTCGCCTTCAGTTACAACTTAACACCATTCGCAAAACGGTCCACCTCGACATACTCGTAGCTATGATACTTAAACAGCCTAAAAACCTCACATCTTTATATTCGTATACAAAAGCACTTGCCTGAGGGGCTACTACCGCTGGTGAATACCGTAGACGAATGGTAAAATAACTCCCGTTTACCCAAACTAATATTTTCTTTTTACTCATTTTTTGCAAGCCTCTCCCAGGGTACCAAACTGGGCCCACTTTTTTAACTCTCCACATGCACTTTAGACGTGTTTAAAACAAAGTAATTTAACAACGCACCTCAATAAAATAACACAGACCGCAACGATGGTGTAGGACAGTAGGGTTCCGATACACATCATCATTATCAGCTCATTCAACTCCAAAATGGCTGCAAGGATCGCTGTGGACAAGTTCATTAAAACAAAATCATAGTAACGAGTTAAATTTAATTGTCTCTCGACTGCACGTAGTTTTTTTGAATGTTTATATTACATACCAAAAAATTATAAAAACTCACCAATAATAACAGCCGGTACTAGCGTGGCGACGATAGGTATCTTCTTGCAGTTGACTCTCGCCAGCAGATGGTAGAGAAGACCGTCGGTTGACATTGAGTATAGCAGCCGCGGCAGAGGAAACATGGCGCCCAATAGACTGAAAAATTTACAACAATAAGCTATTAAAAACGACATATACAATGTTCCACACTATTATTATATTATAACATTGTTGGTCGGGTCTGAGGTAAGCAGAGTGTAAGGAGTGCAACGTATCTCTATTCTTACAAATCTGTCTTGCTTTCTGTCTAGATCCAAAGCGATTTCTGAGTCCTGCCCTGTGACTCTCCATCAGTCTGTCTGAGTTTTTCGTCAAGATAGGTTAGGTTACCCTTGGTTTCGTTAACATGAGTAGGTACTGTTAACTATTTCAATTAATTTCACACTCACATTTTGTCCTGTTACTAGATATTAATTAGCCAGTCCCTTGAGTATTTAGGTACTTACTTGTCAGACTTCATATTAAAATTAAATGTGTACAAGCGTAAAACGAAACGTGAAAATATTCAAATGATACTTGAAAGCTGCACTCCCGAAGTAAAACTGTTATTGAGCAGCTGAAGCTAGTTGCGTAATTTGTAGCTATCACAATAAATGATATTAATGATTTTATAAATGATATTAATGAGACAAAAATATATAAAAACGTGTGAATGTCATTGTGTTACGCTTCGTTGCACGCTAATGTGGGGTTTATTTTAAATTGTTATTTTGTACGCCTTTATTAATTTAATGATTCAGTACACCGGAACAAATACATCTGTGATACTTAAATAGCAAATTTTACGCCAAGGTACCGTTTAATTTTTCTAGTAATGTAACAATTTACGTTCTTACATCGCGCTTGTAATCCCCAAAGAGGTAGGCAAAGGAGTGTAGAACACTGTCTCGTTTCACTATTTACGTTTACGTTCCTTGGAATAATTTTGATGTGAAATATCTATGGTCGCGGGAAAAGCCGATCGTTGGCGTGGCGGCGCGTTGCCACGAAGAGCGCGTTGCCACATTATACGATGGAACTATTACAAAAGTCACTGAATAGAAGAATTGAATTGTCGCAATTTGAAATAACTTTTAAATTTTTTTATTTTTGTATTTAATGAAAATAAAGGTTCATTATATAAATATCATCATATACGTCATCATTTCCTGGAAAAAATTCGTAATAGTTTATTTTTTCATTATGCCATAAGTATTTAGTTTCTGTCGTAATCCGTTCTTTTATGTATATGACTTGTACAAAATATTTTCAATGTTTCACATCTGCCAGGCGTCCCGTGACGGCTCACATTTTTTTTAAATAAAGGATATTATTCGAATACATCATCATACATCTACTATGTACGTGTGTATTCCACCTTCTCAGGATTAAAATATATTATATCATTATCAGCCTACTCCCTGCTGGACATAGGTCTCTCCAATGGCACGCCACTGAGCTCGATCTTCAGCTCTTCGCATCCAACCACCTGCCAGCCACTTTGCGTATATCGTCACTCCACCTGACTGGAGGGCGTCCTACGCTACATTTGCCAACACGCGGTCTCCACTCCAGAACGCGAATATTATATCGCTAACTATTAAAAACACCAATGACACAGATTATGAATATAAAACCTTACCTAGCTGATATGCCGAAAACAGCACCGATAGAAACCAACCAGCGCGCCCACTCCAGCCCCACGTGCGAGAACACAGTGGCCACTGCTGCCACGTCCTCCTGCATTGAGACAATTTCAAACAGTTCACAGAAAGGATCAGATAGCAATCACCATAACGGCGAAAGCATAGATCGTGTAGAAACTATTAAATCAAAAACTATATTACTAACTACTTATTAATCATAAGACTATTGCTAATTAAAAGATCATAGTAACTTACAGACCTTAGAATAATCCACAATTGTTTCTATGGCGTTTGAAATCTACCTAGGCGTATTTGGTCACTGATGAACATATAACTTAATACCCCTTTCGAAACCAAATTTCTGTCTAATTTTAAACAGAACAGTACAAAAATGTTGAGTAAAAAAGTTATTGATAATGATAACCCTCATCGTCATCAGCCTACTTGCATCCACTGTTGGACATAGGCCTCTCCATGGCACGCCACTGAGCTCGATCGTCAGCTCTTCGCATCCAACCGCTGCCAGCCACTTTGATTATGAGGTCAAAATATTGTAGTACGTAATATATATTCAGTCGCAAACCTGCAAGTAATAGGGCACCATCATGGTGACGACGGTGGCCACACTGAAGTAAGCCAGCAGCGCTCCCGCCAGGGAGCCCAGCATCGCTCGCGGCAAAGCTTGTCGTGGCCCCCGCACCTGAGGCCACACCACTCTATTCAGTTACCCGAATACACTTGACCATCAGCAGGACATATACTTATATATATACACGGCTTCCAAGTTAATATACTATCCTGACGGTCGGTATCAGCAAATCATCTTGAACTCTCTATTATATTTTAAAACAGGGTATAGACATTTTTATTTTGCTTTAGATTTTCCTCACATGAAGTGAACATTGCACAAATACGAGTATGTTAATGACGGCGTAAGAATATGAAAACGCCTGACCTTTATTACACAATTCATAAATAACGACTAATTGTCACCCGGCTGCTCCGCGTAAAGCAGTTAGATTTTGAAGTGAAACGATTAAATCATTGCACTGATACAAAAAAAAAATTCTTAATACTTCGATCACATTTAACCAATCTTGTTGAAATTGAAAACCTGCGCATGATTTTGCACACCCCATCAGAATAGAACGAAGCGTTCAAAAGATGTTTTATCTCAAAAGAGTTTGAAAAAAATAATCTTCAAGATATCTTGTGATATTCTGGGCAGAATGAATTTTAGATACAAATTCCAAACATTTAAACTATTAGTTTATACTTCGGATTAATTATTATTTACAAATATATATATTTCATCCCATTCTACCCCCAAGTGATCTTTGCTTTATGATTCTGAAGTTATGGAGCAAACAGACAATGTTCTGGAAAAAGTGATTTTAAATTTGGAACGTAGCTCACCTCTTCCCCGATATAGCTGATGGTATCGAAGCCCACAAACCCATAGAAGCAGACCGCAGCGCCGCGGAGCATCCCCCAAACACCATAGGGGAAAAAACCCCCCACCCCCTTACCCTCAGGCACCTCGGCTGCTGGTATGTACCAGTTGCTGCTGTTGGCTGCCAAATATTTCATATATCATTATCATTTTCTACAGAATATAAATGTACACTCACAGATTCAATGTTATCAGTTTATCATTACTCATACTCGTAGCAAAACACTAATAGGAAATATAAATAAAATCACAAAATTCAATTTATTACGTTTCACAGAAATATTAAGCAAGATATAATGGATTTATTACTCCGTTTAAAACGATACTAATAAAAGTTAAATTAAAACAATATCATGTGTTAAGGATAAACATTTGAATAATTTGAATAATAATTCTATAAAATCTAAAATGAATCATAATAATAACCTTAGCTCAAGAAAAAAATGTGGTCAAGATTGTGCCCTTAACCATTTATGTGTTCCGTCCTTGTCAAGGGGAGTGCTAACCGTCTCTCCTTTCAATAGACACGACTGCTTTAGAAACGAATTTGCTTATATACAGACCGTGTAAAAAACTTCGATAGCGTGATTCAGGATTATTTATGAAAATTTTAAATTTATCTATTTTAACTTATTAAAATAATATATTTTTTATGTTAATAACATTTTTATAGTAACTTACAATTTTCAGTTACTTTGTTATTTATTTTATACAAGTATAAATACAAATTTGGCAAAAACGTGATTCGAGGGTCGATTAGTGCCATCTAGTGGCAGATATTGTAACTAATACAAACATTGTCAGACGAATTCCGTGCAGGAAAATTAACTAGGCCAGAAATCGACTTTCCTTTGTTTAATATTCTGATATATCGGGATAAACCTTAATCATCTGCCGCTATAAATACTTGAACTGACGAATAATATGTACGTTACTGAAAATATAACATATGATTCGCAAAGTATTTAAATGGAATTCAGTGTTATATCTTTTTATTTAAAAAATTCTAACCCTTAAAAGCTCCAGCGACGATGATAAAGACAATAACCAGCATGTTGATTACGACGAAAACGTTATTCACCATTGTGGACTCGCGTACGCCGACTGCCAGCAATACTGAAAAACACAAAGATATTAATATAAGACTTTTAGGACAATACTCGCTGTTACTTGGCTACTTCGCTGACCAACACAAAAAATTTAAAAGTTAATTTTATATGTAAATTTAATTTTGCGATATGTATCAAACTGTTATCTTAAATAAATATCAAGCATTTTAACATGGAGTGCGTTTGTACATCGTTCAACAGATGGCGCTGTATTTCAAAATGGGTGTTAGAGCCTACATTATGTGCATAAAATCACGGTTTATTATATGCATTAAGAACACACGCTTGTATTCAAATATCTATACATTACGTCAAAATTTTATATTGATTATTCAAAAATTTCAGATATACGTCTATTGTAAAAGCATTTATTTACAAAATTTAAAATATTTCTTTGATTGATGGGCTTTCTTTTATTTATTTATACTCTATCTGTACACCAGTAGACAATAACATATATGAACATAAAAATCTCTTAATGATAGGTATAAAAAAGGCGCCCTTATCGCTATCAGAGCGATCTCTTCCACGCAACCTCCAGGTAAAAGAGATGTAAATTAATAGTAGGGGTAGGGTGTACCTACTACGTTTAAAATGACCACTAATAGATAACCTTATTATGATATCACATTCTATTTGGAATTGTATAGAAAGGAAGAATTACCTACTGCAGCTATCCAAATAATGATTCTTAACCTCAGTTTTAAAGGCATGTAAAGATTGTTAGAGCTATCTTCGAAATACGGAAACATAGAATACAACGAAAACAATTTTTTTCACGTCACTGTGCACGAATAAAACTTAATGTATAGTTTGTTTTGAGCTCTTAATATTTTTCGTGCTACGGAGACAATAGACAGAAAAGTCCTTACCTCCGACCACTAGAACAATGAAGAATGCGAGAATATCAAAGTAGGGCGACAGCACCGCCGCGCTGATGGGCATCGCGGATGTCATCCACTCCGAGATGGATCTGTTCGCTATGGAGTCCACGTACATGCTCAAGCCGCGGGCCACGCTGGCTGTGCCTAGACAAACACATTACTTATTTCATTCGATTTTTGCAAATACTACAAACATTTACAGACGCTTTTTTATTGTATGTCCTGATTTCCCTATGAAACAATACTAGTCGATTAGACTTTTTAATGTCATTGTGAAGTAAATGTACATTCCGTATTTCCGATCATTGACGTTCAAGTTATATGAGTAGATGTGTCCCTACATTGAAACGAGTGACGTTGGATAACACCCACATAGTAAGCTTCCATATTACGATTTTAAGCCTTCTTTTTCTGAAAGGAAGCCCATGTTCAGTATGGAACGACGAAACGATGATGTTGATGATGATATATAATTAATCAAATCGAAAATAAGTAATGAATTTCCAAATCAATATTTTGTAACCTGAGTTGCAGTACAGATTTGGACTACCCGCCGTCTAACAATATCATATTCAGACGCAACAACTGAATTTTTTCATTATCATTTACTGACTACTAATTAATTTATAATATGGTTACAGTGCAGTTTCAGTTTTAAATTATCCACATCCTTCGAGACAAAGCTGTGTCGTACATTTCATCGCGACCGTCGACGTTGCATTACAGATAAATGTAATCTTGCTGAATTTCGATATGAAATACGAAAACAAAACCGAAATTATTCACAAATTACGTATTACAGTATCTAGGTATTAAGATAGTACTAATCCTTTACGTGAAAGTTTACGTTTAATAAAAAAAATGTTATATACAATTATGTGTAACTAAAGAAAGCTTAGGCATCTCCAATGGCACGCCACTGAGCTCGATCTTCAGCTCGTCTCATCCAACCGTTGCCAGCCATTTTGCGTATATCGTCACTCCACCTAGCTGGAGAGCATCGTACGCTACGTTTGCCAAATAGCACAGGTCTCTCCAATTGCGTGCCATTGGAGAGACCTATGTCCAGCAGTGGACGGAAGTAGGCTGATGATGATGATGATGACGGAAGAAAGCTTTCCACGTTTGAGCAGCATGATGGAGTAAGTTCGAAAATTGCTTTGTAGCGAGAAAAATCAGTGTCCAGCAGTGCGACTTAAAACAATTGCTACAAAAGGCAAGATGTATGTAGATATTTCTCCCAATTTCATTCGGTATATTAAACTCCATTATATTGAACAACCTGTACTAATCTGTACAAGCGTCGGCGTGGATCGTTATCTCGTATTGCGAGAAATAAATTTTATTGTTATTTTTTAAATGATTAATGTATTATAAAAATTTGTCATTACAATAACCATTGTTTACTTATAAGGAATGCATCGTGCTGATAAGGGTAAAATATCTGTATAATCTTACAATGTATTCGCGTATAGATGACTGGATAAGGTAGACTCATATAAACTTCCAACAATACAATTATAATTTCCTTTAAGATCTTGAGAGATGCCTGGGTCCACCAATGGGCTACCGTCAGTTGACAACGATGTGTGTAGTTCCGCGGATGTATTCAATAACTCAAATATAAAATATATTTACAACTAAACCCAATACATACAATTTAGCTATTTCTGTGTTCGTTCTACTTTTTATAACCCATATTTGCCACTGTATGTGTATCTGTATGTTCCATGATATTTAAGGCAATAAAGTTTTTCTATTGTATCATAAACTTTTCTATGTAATTCATAACTTTTTTATGGAACTACAAAAATGTATTACCGAACAACGCCTCCAGGATCAGGTTCCAGCCGACGATGAAAGCCACGATCTCTCCAATCGCGACGTAGGTATAAATGTAGGCCGAGCCCGCTCTAGGCACCCTCGCCCCAAACTCCGCATAGCACAGACCTAGACAGACAGACCAAACGCGAGATTCTTTGTAATAATAATAATGATGTTATCATTATGAAAATACAATATAATTGGATGATATCGGCACACAATGTTGTAATTTAATATAAATAATGTAAACGTATAGAGAAAGTAATAACTTATTATTAGATATTAGTTTTTGCTTAAAGAACACTAGCATTCTATATAGGAATATATAGACTTATTCGTTACACCAAATAGTTTAATTTTGCTTAGACCACAAAAAAATATTTAACCATTTGGTATAGTAGTAAATTTTAAACATCACAGTGACAATTTAACTCTTGTTATCCTGGACTCCGTTAATATGAACCCTTTGGTCATCGACGCACAGCTCCTACTTGCGTTAGGATTAGATAGAGCCTGTTCTGAAGATCAGAAGACGTGTATTTGTCATATAACTCTTGATAAACATACCTTGGTCTGGTGTCAATTACCTGCAAACACAGATGCGACTGCTGCTATGAGGAAGGAGAGGACTATGGATGGCCCGGCCAGGTGTAGCGCCACCGATCCCACGATGACATAAACACCCACCCCAAGGGTGCTCCCCAAGCCCAACGCTGTCAAATCCCATACTGTCAGACATCTGGAATGTTAGAAATAGATTCTACATCTGATCTTATAAGTTCATGGCTGGCATTAAATTTACTTCTATAGTCCGCAATTTAAACAGTGCTAGTTATCTGCAAGTAGGCTTGCTGATGGGTTAGATTGGTGCCTGTTATATTGTTGCAGATCAAGCAGTGGTTTTCAACATTGTGTTGTGTACAATAGACCGCTAAAACGGCTCTACCATTGCCGTTGCCATCTCTACTATGGTTACTTTTCGATATTCAAGCAACTCAAAGTAGAGTCAAGGGTTCTCTTAACGCTCTGTTTGGGTTTAGAGGGCCGTGTGCGGAGATATCCTAAGATATTATTATTATTGTTAATACAGTGATCGATAAAAGAAATATATGTAAATTGTGATTGCCCAAAACATACTTTTTAAGCAATCGCTACGTTAGTTAATCAAATCGGTTAATCAAAACGCACAGACTCTGAGTACCTTCGTAAGTTAGTCTCCTCTAGCTGTTGAGGCTCAAACACCCGCTTCCTGGTCAGCGCCTTCCATATCGAACGAGCACCAGCCATTGATCAGCCCAGACCCAGCCGAGTCCGATCCCACATTTGGACAGCTTTGACGGAATTCCTGAAAATAATAATATCAAACATTTATGTGCTGGGCTCTTGTATTTTTAAAATAAAGTTTAATTGCAATGATTATCAACTTATTAGCACTTTATATACAAAAATAAATGGAAAAGGCGGGTCCGGCCAGTCGGGATAACAATCTGCGAAATTGCGGCAAGCCGAGGACAGAAAATTATATAATAAAATACAAATTTGATTTTGTGTAGCTTTTAGGACAATAGAATGCATACTTCAAATTTTTATAACTTCAATAAAATCAATAGTTCTCTAACGAATATCTTCAGGCTAATTATATTTGATAGAAGATTAGTGGAAGGAATGAAATCGAAATCAGTTTTGTGCACAACTGCACTACAATTTTAAAATAATAATGTACGCCACAAGCTTAATTATATAATTACAGTTAATTAAAGATTATTGTATTCGTGTATTTATATTTAATAAATTTAATTAACCGATGGAAAGTGTGTCTTCAATAATTACTTCAAAGTTTTGTTTTGTATCTAAATAAATATTTCATACTGTAGTTTATGAATATTAATGTTATATTAAACGCCGAGCCGACAGTCGAAATAACCTTTCACTACTGCAACTCTTAAAAGGTTGAGAAGTGCACATAGCTAAATAGACAGATGCTTTGACCCTTTTATGGTCCCTCTGCTGGACACTAGTGTCCTCTTACCATGACACGGATTAAATCCATAACCTATAATTTGGGCAGAGTGCGGGTTAGAAGACTTCACATGCCTGATTTGATTGACTTGATTTTATATGCTGACTCTCACAGAACCGAGATTGAGGCTCCAATATTCCCTCATAAATAGTGTAGGTACTGGTAGGAATTGCAACATTTTAGTATTAAACTTTCAAAAATATAACCTTTTACTCCATATCGTGGCGCAGTGTAAAAGTAGTCATCTTAAATAGAAATGATTCAACAGTGAACGTGTTGCAGAAGTTGGCCCGATAGCGCAGTTCCGCCAGTGTGTTACGAGATTATCGAGGTGTAGGTATAGTTCCAATCTCAGTTAGTCTTATCAGCTGGTTAACCTTTTGCACAATTCTTGCAAAACTTCAGATACAGCGAATTGTTCATACGATAAAAATGTCGAAAATATGTCATTTCAGATTTTTAACTGTTTTGTTTGTATCTAAATAAATATATGTTTAAAATATTTACGGTTTTTATCTCAAGTATGTTTCTTGGAGATAGTCTGAATAGTTTTGCCGTCAGTGTTTGGAGCAATTTCACTACGATCAGTTGAAGCTCAAGGAGTTTGCTCATCTGCTCCAACGTTTGGTTAAGTAATTATTTGTGTTCAGAAAACGTTCTTATTAAAGATATCACATACATATAAGATTTGATTTATTTAGCTTTTGACTATTCTCGTTCCTGTTTCATGTACCTGGTACAATTGGAAGTAGTAAGCCCGCTGTCGCTTATGACTTATAAAAAGGACGGATAAATTGTGGTGAGAGCGTTAATAACCGTATACAATAAATGTATAGTAATGTTAAATCCTTTATTATTTTTGAATGTACACGTGGAAAGTTGTTCGCTACAAAAATACTCAATGGTTTTTTAAAATTTGATTTAGTCGTTGCTTAGATCTTCAGCAAATTTGCAAACGCGCGACCAGGGCCAGCCGAAGATGTCGCGACAGCACTGAATCTAGAACTGATACTCATCAAATTTTACAAAATTACTTAAAATAGCGTTTTTCTTGGTACACGAATTATTAAGAATTCACCGGTAATTCTTGGTGTTATTATCCTATTTTATTAAGGACCCTAAAATATGCTAACAGCGTTATGTTGGATGTCGTCTTCTTCTGAATATAGCCGGATCTCATGACCTTCTATTAATAACATCATCATCATCAACCTATATATCGTTTTTCTGTGAAACAGTTCTCTCTCAGAATGAGAAGGTCTGAGGCCCATGCTATGGCAGGCAGACCACGTGGGGATTGTGAGACTAGACGCGCCCGAGAGAACATTACGAAGAACTCTAATGTGTGCAGATTTCTTTACGATGTTTCTCTTCTTCGTTGTAGCAAGTTATCTCAAAACTTAGGTGATTAATAGGAAAAATACACATTTTTTCGTAAAAAGGACAAATATATGAACGGTCAAATTTATGAGACGCCAATATATTAACCCAGGACCTACGACGAATGGGGTCGCTGAATTTTAAGCGTCTAGGATTTCGCCGCAGTTAAAGAGTAAAGTTTTATGATATGCGAAGTGTATGAGAAACGCTACTAAAGAAATAATCATTCGCATGACTAAAACAGAGGCCATTATTGCGTCGGCGAATTAGGACAAATCCAAAACCCAAACATCTGCTAAAATCACAATGTTCACGCTAATTCCAACGTTATCGCCGCCTAATGAAATCTATTACAAACACATTCAGTCTACGCAAAGATTGAGGTATTCACAATCGCTTAAACAAATATTATTTCCACTATCTTATCTGCAACTGGTAACTGATTATTCAAGAGAGTTTTCGACATACCTTTTATGCGGCCATAGAACAACTTGTGCTCATCTCAATTATATTTATATGCGAACGATACGGCGCGAACCACACAGCGCGATGGTGAGCGAGAAACTAACGCACAGATAACGGAGTTTCCTTTGATAAGATAAAAAAATAATCGGAAGATCTTTTTCACTTGTTACAAATGAGATACAAGAGCTGTTTGTGTTTTACTACGCAATCTACCCAGTGATGTATCATGCGTGCAGGTACAGGTATTTTTTGTGATAGACAGATAACAATTAGCATTACATATTATTATATCCGCAGACCTGATATAATAATATACTTTATGTCAGCACGGGAATATATTTGGTAGGTGATTTTTCGTTGTCCCTGTAACTCTGGATCGGAATACGAGCTACGGTATTTCTGGTCTGTTGTAAGAATCGACTTAAGCAAGGCTTCCGGGTCTGCGAACGGCTAAAGGCAACTCGAACTGTTCAGCTAGAAATACCGAAATTTCAAGTATGTAAAATAAGCAAGGGTTCCCCTTCCCCTCTTAGACAATAAGTGGATAGTTTTCGCTGTTACAGAACATACGTAGATAGGACTTGAATGATTTAGAACTGATTGAATACCATAAACATTTTTAAAGATATTCCAGGGATTTAGACCTGCGATAAACGTGTCTGAAACTGAAACATTCTTCTTCTCGTAAAAAAAAGGGTCTTCCGAGTTGGTTCTCACAGACAGCAACTGAACCATAATAACATATGAGATACACTTGCCAACCTGCGCCTGGCCAAATTTACTGGCTTTTACCTTGTCAAACTTATGTCCAAAAGTGAAGTTATAAAAGGATTGTTGAAGATGCTGAAGTGGTAATAATACAAAGCGCGGAAAGACTTTATATGGGTGATCGCTTATGACATATTTTCACTATCCTTTATCACTTCTAAGTTTTCAAGCTTTAAACTCATTGCCCTCAAATCCTTTACCCATCAGTATACGTCATAACGAAGTCATTTTTTAAGTAATAATAATAATAATAATTTATAGTCTCTTCAGGATATAGGTCCTAAATAATCCGTATAATTAAAACAGCGCCAAGTACAAATTGTACGGCGCATTTAAACGGTTCCGTAGTCGGAATGAGCGTTCAAGATTTAAATTCAAGTTACATAATGATATGCGCGGACAGTAGTCATTTATTCAACAGAAAAATATGTTTAAATTTTTTCAAAGATTTGTCTTTGATTCGACTTTGGTCGAACAAAAAATGTCATTTCTGGGGACAATTAACTCAAGGAATCATACAGTAGAATATCAAATGTACACAATATAATGATCTCAAAAATCTTATGTTACATGTTTTTTTCCATTTTTGATTGTCAATTGTAATTAACATAATCAATAATAATAATTTTGAGAAAGCTCCCACTCGGCCACCTGGTCACGAACTAGTCAGAGCCTGCCCTGTGATAACTAAACATCTGATAAAATACTTATGTATATAAATTCCTAAACACAAACTCGCATAGATAATTTCACACTAATTCGCAGAGCAAATAATCGTGGCCATTACGCAGATATGTATTTGCCCTGAGTGGAAAACAAACGACAATCATCGGCTTAGCTGCCATTGTCGACAGCTAGATCAAAAACATAATCATATTTATAACGCAAATCCTACAAATTTGGGAGAGTCATAGATCAGTTTGATTGACAATGTCTTTTAAAGTTTCAAGGAGTCCATATAAAAACACATTGTTACATCTATTTCCAGTGGGATAAGCAGAGACCAGACAGTAGACAATAAAAAAAATAGGAATACCAGATGCGTAATAAACAAACTGCTTGCACCTTTTTGAGGTTCATAGAAATCGACATACATGCCTATTAAGTATATTCTAGTCCAAGCATTATGATTTTGTTGGATGTCAATGTTTTTATTATTCTTATATCTTCACGCCAAATCCCTTGCAGGGTAGGCACAGATCATTGAGTGTACAATACCTCTATACTTGTAGACTTAATATGCTTTTACATTTATCGCTCTTTTCATACACGGTTTATGTCGGTTTGAGAGCCTTCTAAAACCTCCAACAACTACTTAGTATCTGACCAAGAACAAAACCCACTGATGTTGACCGAAATCGAGATCCCATATAATGTTTTGAAATCCAATGCGTATATAAAGAAGGTAACTTTTGCAAAAGCTCTAAATGGTACGTTGCTACATGATAATACAACACGGTGCACGTTTGTATACATTTCTGATGAGTTAGTGCCAGTGACAGCATATCAGTGATACTGAGATAGGTTGATTATGAACGTTTATCGTGTCCAACCGCTACTAACAAAAAGCTTGCGTTTGCAAGTTTGATAAAAACATAACAAAACGTTGCCCTGATTAACTAATTTTACGATATCATATCTTTCCGTTAAAACCCATGGGACGGAGAGAAATTACTCTCCAACAGCACGACGGTGTAGGAGGACGGCGTAAGAGACAACTGTAGTAATCGCACATTATAATATTCACAGCAAAAAACAAATTAGGTACTTATTTCAAGTGTCAAGCTATTAAGTGAAATGACCATTCGATATTTTATTTATAAGGAAGTGTGATCAAATCGTATCACTGTCTACAGCAATTGCTACTCTCTTTTGGTTACAATATAAGTTCTTGGATGAACCAACATCATTATCATCATCAGCCTGCTCCCGTGCACTGATGGACGTCGACCTCTCCAACAGCACGCCACTGAGCTCGATCTTCAGCTCTTCGCATTCTTAGCCAAGCTGTATACCTTTCCTCTAAACAATAGTTAATCTGATAGGTGGTTACTTAGTATTTGTCGTATAAAACATTATTTTCGATATAAAAGCTTTGATGTGAAAACTTGTGTTTTGTTTCTACTTATTGATCTAAACTTTTATTGTGAACTCAAAAAAATAATAATGACTAATTATAATGTGATTTAATGGTTGTGCAATTCTTGATATTCAATTGATTCATTTATATTGTATTCAGTTTAAATTCGTGCTAAAGCAACATAGTTAATGGAGACATTTTAAAGTAGGTTCACTTTTTTTTTATTTTTTTACTTTTACATAATAAACAGTAATGAAAAACACGATCCCTTATCACCATTGCTTTCCCTAATCACATGCTTCCTTAATTAAATTATTTTCTGAATTAACTCAAATATATAACCTACTTTCAACGGATATCCCGAGTAGTTTCGGCCTTGACTGAACCCTGTCTGTCGGTACTGAAAACTAATAGGTCTGTACTGAAAATATCACGAATGAGCTAAGTTGATACATAACTTATTCCTGTGTATACCCTACCTACTTACAAAATGTAAACGTTAAAAAACCTCATTCTCGATGACAAGTAGCTACCATAATAACCTTTTACTCTCAATTTTACTCGATATGTGTTAAAATTACACCCATATAAATGGAAATAATATCTATATAGTTTCAAATAATAATATTCTATCATAACTAACCTAAAAACGATTTTCAGGCGTAGTCCAACAAATATACTTTTAGTTGACGCGGACCAATTAGGAACTCACGAAAATGCACAATAAATGTTAACACAGTCCAAACATTGCTGCCACAAGCACACAAAAGAACACAATTATACTTTTTTTAACACAATTATAATTGAATAATTCAATTAACACACACACACACAATAACAAACAGCGTGTAATTATAACACGTTTTAAAATTGCTCGCTGTAACTCTACGTGAGTGGTGCTCGCGTTACCACCGCGTTGTCTTAACCCTTATCAGTATCATCAGCCTCGATAGCGAGTGATACCTAGCTCTTTATTATCGCTTTGTGTTTTTGTCATTCTCGAGACTTCACGTAAATCATTATTTCCTAGTACGCGCATCGGTGGCGCCGTTTAAGGAAATATATGTATAAACAGTCCAATTGTAACAAAAAAAATCTGCTTTTGGATCAACGTCATATGATTGTAAGGTGATTTTTAATGCTTCGTTATCTTTGTTTATTGATTCTGCCTTCAACTTGTTAGCGAAAACATTGTTTGAAATTTTATAATATAATTTTTGATTTAGAAATTCCAAGAAATATCACTTTCTCCTTTTAGAATTTTACGTAAGTTCAATAATACTGTGATAATCTGTGTTGAATTTGTACTGTTAGTCATATATTTGTATATAACAAATATATAACATAGGCACATATTATTATTATATCTGTATATATGTATGTAGATATATTAATATTACATATTATCATCGTTTACAGTCAATTTCACGGATTGACTGGTGAAGCCTGCTATAGATATGTTTGCAAACAAATTTAAGTATAGAGGAAAGTGCCAACAGAAAATGAATAATGTAAATAAAATGTGTTACTTTTGACACATCAAATTTTCAAATTGCAATAATGTAAGAACTCTTACTAATGTGGCCTCCATGGCACTGATATGGTCAAGTTGGTTAATCAATAGCAATGTGACCGGACCGTCTATGGAATCGGAAAAGGAATGATACTTTCCTGTAATTGACCGATTTGTCATTCCACTGTTGGAATATGGGTCTCCTCTCATATTGAGAGGGTTAAGGCCATAGTCTGCCACGCTGGCCA